>CAHIKZ030000746.1:695000-705000 GCA_903632075.3 Acanthosepion pharaonis | reverse complement strand
CGGAGTAAAAAAACGATTGAACATTGCCAGGGATACGACGTGACCAAAGTGCCCCTGTGACAGCCATTCAAAACTTAAAACTCATCTTTCAAACAGTCACTGATTCATTCCATGACGATGCTAGAGAACTGAAGCAGTGATTCCTGAAATCGGTTCATTCTTTTTTGAATAACCCAATATATATATATATATATATATATATATATATATATATATATATATATATATATATATATATAAAGAAAGAACAATAAGATATATAATCCGGTGTTCTTATAGATATTTTATTTTTACAAAATAGTGCTCAATGTAAATTTACAGAGCATTAATATTAAATTAATTGATTTAAAATATGTTTTTTCGCTACACGGTTCTAACCATGTTTCAAAAATGGAAGCTAAAAGCTTCGAATTTAATTTTGTAATTAAATTAAAGATATAAGTTCCATTTCATCCTTAAGCGAATTTTGAAGTCTCCAAGCTTTTAGCTTCCATTTTTGAAACATGGTTAGAACTGTGTAACGAAAAAAACATATTTTAAATCAATTAATTTATAATGTATATATATATATATAAGTGTTGACTTATATTTACATACGCTCTATCTCTGATTGAGCACTTTATCCCATAAATATAGCACACCATAAAACTATATTTCTTCATTCATTCATATATATATATATATATATATATATATATATTAGTTATTTGTGTGATATGGATAACAATTTTTGCTATGTTGTGAATACAACACCGAGTTCCAAATTATATAAATATATGTTCTTGTATGAAACTTTTCGTTGACATGGAGGCAAACGTTTCATTGTTAAAATCTATGGTGTTGAGTCATAAATAACTTTCTGCTTCGTTCATCAATTCTATTCTTCAAAACTAAAGCAAATTTATATTTTAATCAATTATTTATTGAAAAGATTATCAGGCACATCAGACAGATCTTCCATACTTTTTGAGTAAATTTCCGCAGGTCTTGATATGAAAAGATTTTCCCCTTCAAAACGTTTCGCTGCAATCAAAAAACGTTAATATAAAGATCAGTTGTTTATAAAGCGGTTCGTGTAGAACAGAAACCCAGATCTAAACTTATTTCCTGCTATTCTTGCGTCTGCAGACTTGCATCACAGAGGAGTCAAAAAATGTCGTTTAATCAACTATGTACAAAGTCTGATCAAAAATGTATCCGAACTGTTGCTGAGGCAACGGAGCTAAAGTACGCTGATTGAAGCCGCTTGGCACAGATTGACCTTGAGCTATGTTACGCATAGCCGCTTGGTTGTGATGTTGTCGTTCTCTTTTCCAGTAGAGCTTGGAACGAAAGTATGTAGAACATGGTCGTCTCATCACACCACGTAGATTCCATCGGTGAACATGGATTTTACGGCAGTTTTTGGCCAAGGACAGCATAACCACAGGTCTGACAACCACCATTTGCCACCCACCCGATCTCTCTCCTTGCGACGTTTTTCTTTTCAAAAATAAAATCCTACTTAAAAGGAACACGATTTCAAGCCGTCGAGTAAATCTAAGAGAATGCAGTGAGACATCTGCTCGCTATCCTCAAACAGGAGTTTCAGGAATGCTTCCAGGAATCCAAATAATGCTGTTAAAAGTTAGTGGCTACAGAAGGGGGCTATTTTGAATAGGATTAAATACCGAATTGACATGTGTTACAGCTTCCTTTTTATAGACCTAGTCCCGATACTTTTAGACCAGATATCGTATGCTACCATTGATGGCAAAAATTGAGCTAGGTTAGTGTACTGCAAATACATTATTAAAAGTTCCGCGATAATTCTTTTGCCGCCAATGAATTTAAAAACAATTTGATGTACGTAGGTCCTTACTTTCTGTAAAACAATTATTTTTATTTCACGGGTGACTTTTGCCGGATTTCGCAATTCATTTCAATTCTTCCAAATTTTAGACCCTAGTTTTAAAAATTGTTATCGTACAAAAATATTCGTCGTAAAAAAATCACGTAAAAAAATCACCGAAAACAATCGAAGTAATGAAAATTTTGGAAACCAAAATGTCAGGATGGGGGGGTCTGGATCCGACCCGGAATGTTTTTAATTTACTCATGAAGTCGGCCTGATTCCAAAATGGTATGATATGTTGGCCTACGGACTTTCGGAGTAAAGTTGAAAAAGTCTGACACAGTGACAGATTGACATTGGCATTTATTATACAGAAGAAGAAGATGTGCTGTTGAGAGTTGTATCCCTTCAATTGAAACAATGTGACACAGTGACATAATGACATTGGCATTTATTATATAGATGACAAAGATGGACAATAAGTTGCTTCTGTCTGTATGTGATGGCTTCCATAACAGTTAATGAACGATAGTGTATTGAAAAATACTCTGTTCAATCCAATACAACAAAATCTAACGTATGGACGAAATAATAAAAATTTCGTCCGTACTGAAAACTTTTCAACGACCCCTTGCTTTACTTCGTCCCGCTTAATTTAGGCTTCGTGTAAATTTAGTTTGAGAAAGAGGTTCAGTGTCGCAATGCCCTGAATCAATTCAGTGCTTATGAGTCTGTTTCGATAAATGTTAGTATTAATATATTTATACTGATTTGATCTAAAACAGAATAAAATCAGTTTTATTAGCGTTTTTTTCTTCCGTAGATTTTTTTTCCTTTGCAAAGAAAACATTTCTTCTTCTTCTTCTTCTTCTTCTTCTTCTTCTTCTTCTTCTTCTTCTTCTTGTACCTCCCCCTACTCCTCTTGTTTTTACTCCTCCTTCCACTCTTTTTATTATTATTTTTACTCTTCTTCTCATCGTCCTCTAATTATTCTTCTTAATTCTCTGTTTCTTCTTCTCACATTCCCACCTCTTATGTTTTCTCTTTTTTTGCTCCCACTTCTTTTTTAAATCCTCCTTTTCTTCTCTTATTTCTTCTTCATGTTCTTTTTTTCCTCCTTTTCCACCTCCTCTTCTTTTCTTACACCTTACATATAGTACGTTTACTATTATTATTTTCATTCGTCTTTCCCTTCTTTTTACCCTTCCTATTCTTATTCTTTTTCTTCCTCCTCTTTTTTTCTTAAACATCCTCCTCTTCTTTTTCTTTCTCATTTATCGTCTTTTTTTGCTACTCCCCATTCTCCTCTTCTTTTTCTTCTTCATCTTCCTTTTTTTTTTACTCCACGCCGTCTTTTTCTTCCTATTATTACTGCTGCCTTTCTTGTTGTTCTTGTCTCACATCCTCTGCTTGCTCTTGTTCCTCTTACCCTTCCTTCTCCTGCTCCTTCTCAACCTCTTCTTCTTCTTCTTCTTCTTCTTCTTCGTCGTCGTCGTCGTCGTCGTCGTCGTCTTCTTTTTCCATTCATTATCATTGTTATTATTATTGTTCTTTCATAGCATTAACCTGATTATTCTTCGAGGTGTTCTTCAAATATTTTCTTTGCCCCCCCCTCCGCCATTGCGTGTGTTGCGCACGGCTAATATTGCGGCATTCTCTCTGTCACAGAGCTGAATCTATAAGGTGACATTGTTTCCTAGGCAAATAAATAGATTAAGTAATGAAAAATTGTATTTTATTCTTATTTTTCTTTGGGTGTTTTTTTTTTATTCTTTTTTTTTATTAGTTTTTTTTTTTTTTATTTCTTTATTTTGTTTTTTGTTTTTTTAATTGCATCCCGTGACATTTTCAACCTGACATTAATTATTGAACTGATTCTTGTCTGCAGATGTCAGCAAGTTAAACCGAACAGAGATGTGCGACACTTTTTATTCTCTTTGAAAATCCAATAATTGAGCGTATTTAGAACAGACACAGGGACAATTAGAATCGGGAAAAGAGCGAAGAAAAAGAGAAAATATTGCCAGAACTGAATGTTTCATCGGTAAAGTCAGTGTAACAACTGACATGCACATCCATAGTTATAGACTGACTGACACACCTATATATATATATATATATATATATATATATATATATGTGTTAGTCAGTCTATATACATACATATAGATATATATATATATATATATATATATGTGTGTGTGTGTTAAATTTCTTTCTGTTCAGATCTTTCTACATATCTATGTATGTATCTATTTCCTTTTGTTCCTATTTATGTATCTATATGCCTATGTGTTTACCATGTATACTCGCGTATCATGCGACTTTTGAAGACCTAACTTTAAAGCTAATTTTAAGGGGGTCGTATCATACATGAGATATAAAAATTAGCATAGATACTGCTGTTCGCCATATGCCGTTGACCAAATATATATCTATTTGATCCATGACACGCGAGTATACACGCTATTTATCTATATGTCCCTCTATCTCTTTCTCTCCTCTCTCTCTCTCTCTCTCTCTTTCGCTCATTCTCTTTTCGATTTCGATATATATATATATATATATATATATATATATATATATATATATATATATATATATATATATATATATTAATATGTAAAAAAATATATATGTAAAAATTCTAAATTCTTCTAGTTGCTAACGACATTCTGTTTGTTGTTTATAGATACTTTGTTTCAATCAATTCATTTCGTTTTTTGCCTTGGGAAAGTCCACAATGGACGAAACGCATCAGCTAAAACTACAGTATTCCTTTTGTCTTTTTTCCTTTACATATATATATATATATATATATATATATATATATATATATATATATATATATATTCAGTATTTGATTTATCGATCATGAATCGTTCGATACATGACTGACGAGGCAGATTTTTTTTCCCCGCTGTAGGTTGTCATTTCTGACCAGTTTCAACCCAGTTGTCCTTATTTACCTATAGCTGGATGGAGAAGGGTATGAGGACGTAAGTCAATGTAACGGATTTGACTGAATTCGAACACGGGTCTCCGATTCTCCCAACCGCTATAGATTACTTTCTCTCTTCTCTTCTCTCTCTCTCTCTCTACACACACACACACACACACACACATTATATATATATATATATATATATATATATATATATATATATATATATATATATATATAAGTTATTTATTTGTTTTATCTTTCTGTTGATATCTATCTATCTGATTTTGTTCTTATCTATCTCGGCATCAAGATGATTCTTATTCTCTCACACACTTTCTTTCTTTCTTTCTTTCTTTCTTTCTTTCTCTCTCTCTCTCTCTCTTTCTCTCTTATGCATTTCGTCTTCTGTTTATATATTAAAGTAATTCTAAATATATTAATCCAAGTTAAACACTGATCTCTTCTTTTTTTTTTTATATTTGTGCGTCAGTATCTCTGCCTTTTTAAATACATAGAGATATATATATATATATATATATATATATATATATATATATATATATATATATATATATATATATATATATATTGAGGCTTACTGAACAAAGATTAATGCACTTCATAAATATGTGAATTGAAGTCGAAGTGAACGCCCATGGCTCTGGTAAGAGTTGCCATTTTACTATCCAGCACTCTTTTCGTTCTGTCATAACAGATAGCTGTTTTTCTTCTATCATTCTTAGCTTCAATTCGCTCTGTTAGTGTCAGTTTCTTCAATCCCTCTTTCCTCATTATTTTCGATGGGCACCCAGATGCAGTGTAATAGTTAGCAAGCTTGTCTCGCTAGAACAATTACGACTGAGTAGTGAGTTCGATCCTCACTGGGCGCCTCATCCTTTCGGCCTTGTGCCACATCTAAGCTACGTTTGGAAAATCACTATGCGTTTTCGAAAATTTAAAGGCCTGTTTCTGGTTCTAAAATAAGTGTCTTTTCCGTTTTCCTTAAAACTACATTACGCAAATGGCCAGTCTACGGTATTCCGAGCATCCTTCTCAAGACCCAAATATCTGCTTCTCCGAATCTCTTCTTCATCTGTGATGAGATCGTGTATCATTCCATGACATAGAGGAGGGCTGGTATTACACGCGCTACGGAATTCTTTCTGCCTACCTTGTAAATCATAATCTAGAATCATGATTCTTATCTGTACCACTAATTCAAACTTTACATCATGCACACACACAAATACACACACAAACATATATATATATATATATATATATGGATATATATATGTTCTTTCAAATGGGAGGATTCATACCTTGTAAATCATAATCTAGAATCCTGATTTTTACGTGTGCCAATAATTAAAATTTTACATCATAGACACACACATACATATATATATATATATATATATATATGTGTGTGTGTGTGTGTGTGAGTTGTTGTTTGTGTCTATATATATATATATATATATATATATATATATATATATTCTTTCAAATGGGGAGGATTCGCCTACCTTGTAAATCATAATCTGGAATCCTGATTTTTACGTGTGCCAGTAATTAAAAATTTACATCATAGACACATACATGGACACACACATATATATATATATATATATATATATGAGGGTGGCGAGAGGGAGAGAGAAAGTGTTGCAAGCTGCTTGTTTCTGAGTGTGTCTGGCTGCTAGGGTGGGGGGGCTACGTAATACCTGTTGCAAACGCCCGTTTCTTCAACACCCTCAATGCCAACTTGTTTTATACTACAACTATGCCGATCGGATCTTAGTCACAGTCTCTGGCAGAGAAGCGTGTTATCTAACGTGATCAACAATCTTAAAAAAAGCCAGCACATTCAAACCCTCTGTCACAATGACTTGTGATTTTGTGCTAGCACAGTTGTCGACGGCCCTCAAGGGTTCCATCTACGCAATTTCACTCTCAACGCTTGGGTCAACTCGTATTATTCAGGCACGTGTCGCATGCCAGGATCGCTTCCTCCAGATCGATAAAATCAAGAAGTTACCTTCCTGAAAAATCGACCATGGGTCTCGTGGTCAGAAAGCGGCCACGTTCTAACTCGGCCACATTCTAACCTTTATGACTAAGTAAACAGGAGGAAAATGGTTCGAAATTCGAACTCAGATTTTGGAGTTAATATAGGTGTTAAACCATACACCAACTCACACCGAATTTATTTATTTATTTTCACCAAGTGCCACTCAAGGTACTGGTTACCAAGTAAGAGATAGGAGCCCAGTTTATGAGGATATGCGGGGAAGATAACGATTAACCGTAGATTTGAACAGATTAAGATTGCAGTGATCGAGGAAACATCCTCTTGGGAGTCAGTTCCGCAAAGGAACAGTTCGTAGAAAGAAACTGGGTGGTCCTTCATCTCAATAGTAGAATACGACGGGAATATGGGTGGCTCGCTTCTATGTGCGAGAGCACGGTGGGTCTTAGCTGTGAACTGGTGTAACTAAGGAATGTAGTTCATCTGAACATTTTCCATGGAAATAGCGATAATGAAGTGAGAGTCTTTAAGACTTTCTTATGTGGGAAAGGTGTTGTAGGATCGAAAATATATCATCGGACATAAAGCCGCGTAGTCAGTTTTGCACTTTATAGAGACTGAACAGTGAGAACTGGGCAGATGCAGTGAATACGTCGCACAAAGTTGAATTTCAAATCGGTTCCACTCAACTATGGCATGAAGAACAAAACTTGAACGAGCCTCATTAGCACCTTCTCTTTAGAGAAGAGTATGATGCGCCAAAGAGTAACCTTGGTCTTTTCCTATAAAACAAATATTGGCAGGTTGTCAGTAATAAAATATTTACCAACAATATTTTTTTTAATAGTAAAATGATCAGCAATACATTTTATAGCAGAATAACCAACTATAAATTTTATAGCAAAATGATTAACAATATATTTTATACTAGAATTATCAATACATTTTATAATAAAATGAACAGCAATACGTTTTTATAGGAAAATTAAAGACATGGCATATATTGTCAAAAAAAAAAAAATTAAAATGCAATTTGCTATGATTAATCTTATTTCTTGCCATGTGAAACAAGAATGTAGGGTCCAAGTACTGGAGAGTATAAAATCCAAAACTGAATACGAAAGATCCAAGTCTCGTATTATTCATTTGGTCCGCTCTTGTTATCATTAATACAACACAACCATTGAATTTCCATGACATTCTCAGCATGCTTCTGTAGAACCACGTCTCATCTGTGAGGAAATTATCCAGTATTTACTATTATATAGGAAGATTGGTATCACAAATCAGCTCAGCACGCTCTGGCTTAATACACATCGATACAATTTCTTCCTGAGAATACTCGTATTCCCAAAAAGAATCAACAGGGGCAATATAGAAAAATGTTATCAGCTGAGGGAATGAGGATTGTTTGTGAGGAAATTTTTTTTTCAAGAACTGCACATCTAAGCAAAGACAACACGAATGATTTGAATATTTTACGGTTTATCATACTTGTTATGGTCCGGTTCTTTGTACCAAGGTGATAGTCCACGGTAGAACCAATAAAGAAGAAGTCGAACACGGATATGGAATAACACAGATATATTACAAACAGGAATATATACAGAGAAGTAGAAAGTGTTAGTATGAACAATCAGGTTTAGTAGAGAGAACAATGTAGTCTCGACCAGTATCACTATTCCAATGTCTTGCAGTAATTGTCTGAACGCGACTCTGTTTCGGACTGCTTCTGACTCGACTCTTGACTCGACTTGAACTACTGACTGACGATATTCAGTCACCCCCCTCCCCCGACGAGGGCATCATGTGGCACAAGGCCGGTTTAACGTGGGATCTCTCCACGATTTCCTGTCCTTTGTAGCTCACAAAACTTTGTTATTTCTCATAAACTATGTTCCTTCATTCATCTACTCAAGCTCATTATGCATGTTACGGTTTGATTTCCTCTCAATCTGTCCTGTGAGTATCAGATTTTCCAAACCCTCCTTCCTCATTATGTGCCCCAGAAATTTCAACTGTCTCTTTTCGATGTTAAAATTTTCCTTTTTGTTTTTATTTTCTCTAAAACCTCGTCGTTGTTCACAAGTTCGGTCACTGGTGTCGTAAACACCCTCCTGTTGAACGATATCCCTGTTGCTTCAAGTCGGCGAGAAGTTATTGACAGGGAATCTCCGGGGTACGTATAGACAATGAGTTCAGTAGATATATAAAAATAGAAAAAAAAGGTTGTAAGACAAGGATGCGTCTTTTCGGTGGATTTATTCAACCTATAGAGTGAGGCAATTCTGAGAGAATTAGAAGTCCTACCAGATTCTTTATTGGCGCTCACAATCTTAACAACATGAGATATGCAGATGACACAGTGTTAATAACTGTTAAAGCAAAGCGAGAAGAAAGGATTAAACATATTATATTCCGTGCTAATAGGAATATATACTTGAAAAACACGGTGGATAAAATAAGTAAAGTTTTATTGTAAAAAACCAATACAATAAGAATAAAGATAACAGCTATGCACAAGGTCGTCGCAAGCCAATCCAGTATTGAGTGCTACTATTGGAAGTGTAAGTCTGAGTCGTACTCAACAGATCCCACCTAGTAATATTTACCAAGCTCCCCACGGGTTAGGATGTGGCACAAAGCCGGATTTAATGTGGGGTGATACGAGCCCGTAGGCCCGGCCAAAAATTCCCCGTAAACCACGCATAAGCAGGTTCGGGTCTGTCTACCTCCCCGGACGAGACTCTTCGGCGTAGCCTCGTCCGGGTTCCTCTCTGCATGAAGCCAGAGAGTTCGACAACAGCTAAAAGCTGATTAATAGATCTCATCTAGTATATTTACTAGGAATAAAGTCTATATCAGTTCTGGAAAGAACAATAACAGCGGACTTGAGAAATCTATTTTGTTGAAAAAATTGAGAATTTGGTAGAAGAAATTTCTAAACTTAACCCGACAGGAGCACTGGCTAATCGGTCAAGAAATACTGAATGTTTCCTTATAAGGACACTGCTAATATTACCCATTATCATTTCTGACATGCTCATAAACGCGTATCTGGTACGAATGGGAAAATAAAACTAACTGGGCCACCTGGCGGGCAGTATATGAATTAAACAAACGTAACTAATCCTAATTCCATACGTGAATGAAGAGCCTTAACATAAAGGCATGGATTTGATATTAACCT
>CAHIKZ030000746.1:677500-692500 GCA_903632075.3 Acanthosepion pharaonis | reverse complement strand
TATATATATATATATATATATATATATATATATATATATATATATATATATATATATATTTCGATTATAGGTGCAGTTAAATTTATAATTACATGAATCATTCATAAAAAAACAAATATAGAGGTTAATGATTTAAATGGCGAGAATACATCTTCGCAAACAATTTCAATAAGTTACACTAATCTCGAACCTATATATGAAGGATATGATCCCTGTTTATAAATTCCAGTTTCATAAGGTCTTTTTTTTTAGTTTTTACAAGCTTTCGTCTGTTTCCTCAGGTATGGAAATAGATTTGTTCTTGTTTTTTACTTCCGGTAATAATTAAAATTAAAATAACTGATCCAATGTGCAACTTTCGGATAATAAGTGTGACATTCCTGTAATTATTGAACAATATAGTTCATGCCACATTAACAGAAAACCTACCAATACAAAACAATTCTCTTATTACTATATTTGTACAAAAACGCACAACCTTATAATTTAAAATTCAAACTCAGCGTTGCGACCGCACGTTCCAAAATAACACATTTCTCATAGCATTTTTCCGGATTACATCTATATTTTCGTTGTCCTCTTATGTTTGTGAGTGTGTGTGTGTGTGTGTTTGTGTTTGTGTGCAAATATATAAGAAATAGGAAAGAACCGTTCTTATGTAGCGATTGAATCATATTAAAAATTATAATTATAACATATATATATATATATATATATATATATATATATATATATATATATATATATAACGAGCTAACAAATTCCATATAAGCAAAATAAAAAAAAACGGATACTTCAAAAAATTACACTTAATTTTTTTTAATCTTGCCCTCCAACATCCTTTCAACTAAATTCGCAAACGAATTAGCCATCCCTAACACCAGGATCTTTACCACCACCCACAAAACGAGCTGGATATAATCAGAAAGAAAAATAAACCAAACACCATTTCAAATTCCATTATTCATCAGATAAAGTGTCTATAGTGCAAAAACATTTACGTAGTGAATACATCACGTGATCTAAAAATCAGTTTCCCGCGAACACAAGAGAGACTTGCGTTTAGACAAACAATCTAACTCTCTCGTCTTACATCGAAAGAACCTGGGACATAACTTTGACTTCACTAATGCCAGCCTAATTAAAAAAAAAAGAACATAACCTTTTAAGAAGAAACTATTATGAAAACATATTTATAGCATTGATACCATCTATAAACACTCACTTAAATCATTACATCACATCACCCTCTTTCCACAGATCCATTATTCATCAATATAACTTATGTCTATCTTTCCCAATACATTTCAAAATATTTTAAGTGAATCTATACAAAACACATAGATTTTAAAAAATTTTGCTGAAATATATGTAGGCACATGATAAATCCAAACAAAACATGAATATTACAATATCTTGCTGTATTTCACCGATCCAAACCTGTTAGTAATGTTATCCGTTGTTGTTCGTCTTGTTTTCTACGACAACAAGATATTCCGACACACACAATTTGACACTCACAGGATGTATTATTCTTCATACGACAGTATATAAAATTTCAAGCAAATGAAAAAATATTGTCTGATCATCGTACTGACATTCCTGGCCTCATTAAATATTTTATATTATATTTTAGGTAGCATTTCACGTTAAATTCAAATATACATCATTTTAAGTGCCCATCTCCTTAAATTTAGTGATCAAGCAAGAAACACGGGTTTCAGATAGATTATTAGACACTGCTATTCATTTTAAGCCTGATAAATTCGGAGAGATTACTTTCATATGTCTTTTTTTTTCAACAAGTCATCTATTTTTTTTTTTCTTTCTCTCTCTCTTTCTTTCTCTTTCTCTTAAGATATTTATTTCCACACACACACACACACATGTATGATAGATAGATTTCATATAGATAGATAGATAGATAGATAAATTAGATTCGACGTACAAAACGTTAGAATGTTTAATAACACATCAGTCTGAGTGTGTCTTTGTCCGACATCTTTTTGAGCTTCACTGGCGACCGCTACTACTACTGTGTATATGTAGGCAGAATAGGTACAGGTATGAATTCCTTCCAACCACTTTTTACTAAATTCAAACTATTCACTGTTTTGCCAACCATTTGCAGTCATTTTTACTCCAATATGTCTTGTGGGTGTCATATTTTCTTTCCGCATTGTGTGCTTTTAGAAATTTCAACTACGTCTGGTTGATGTTAATATGTGTCCTTTTTTTTTGCTTCTTCTCCTTTCACATATTCAGTCCACTGCATTCTCAGTAAAACCACGTTTGTTTTTTTCAAATTTTGTGTTTACAGGTTTTTTTGTTTTTTGTTTGTTTTTGCTATCTTTCCTAATCCCACTTTTTTCAACCATTTACACAAACCCGTTAGTAATGTTATCCGTTGCTTTTCTCTGTTCGTCTTGCCTCTAAGTCCTGTGAGTGTCAGATTTTCCAAGCTATTTTTCTTCATTATGTGCCCGAGAAAGTTGGACTAGGCGAATTTGACACTCACAGGATGTATTGAAGCCATTGGCGACAGAAGGAAACAACGAATACTCTAGCTAACGAGCTTGTGTAAACGGATCATAGAACAGAGAGACAGCAAAAAGATAAGCCGTACTAAAAAGAGCAGGAAGTTGTGGAGAACCATGTTCGCCCACATCAGGAAGAGACACGGCGAATAGAAGAAAGAGAAAAACATTGTCTGATCATCGTAACTGCTTACATCATTTTAATCCTGGCCTCATTAAATATTTTATATTATATTTAGGTAGCCCAAATCTATCCTAACAAGCCCTGTTAAATTCAAATATATTGCATTTTTCCAGTTTTCAAAAAGGTTGTTGCAGGTCGGAATCAAAACCTCATGTACACTTCAAAATTTATGCTTATTCTGCTTTTGTACTTTCGATGATCACAGTCATTATCAAGAACTGGGTGTTGAAAGTGAACTAACAAACATTGTTGGCTTCATCGTGACATTTATTTATTTTTGTAACGTTGGGTATTTAAATTCATTCCAGTTGAGACCATGTGTAAATTAGTTATACAGACCTTCTTCATCTTCTGTGGGTTGTCTCTCCTGGGTATGTTAGCGGTCATGACTCTACATATTTTCTTGTTCTTAATAATCTTTGTCTTTTGGATTATCTCTCCTAAACCCTGTTCTGGCAACCATTTGCACAAGCTTCTTAGGTTATTCACTGTTTTTCCTTGTCCGTTTTACCTTTATGTCTTGTGAATGTCAAATTTTTCAACAAGTCTTTTCTCATAATGTACCCTAGAAATTTCAACTGTCTCTTTCGTTGAGCATAAATGTGCTTTTTCTTTCCATTTTCTCATTTAACCAGCAAGAATTAACCCTAACATGTTTTTTTTATTCAAATGTATTATATTTGTTCAGTTTACAAATTAGCTGTTGTAGTTTGGAAGCAAAAGTGCAGGCACTTTGCAAAAATTTTGTCTTGTTCTAATCTTGTACTTTCGAACTTCACACTCATTATCAAGAACTTGGTGTTGGCAGTGCGCTAATTAAGATATTTATTTATTCAAGGTAAGAACATTTGTAAAATAGTCACACGGATCATCATCTTCTATGTATGTTGTAGAGTAGTTTTCACAGTGGAGGCTTGTATTTCACTAAGTCGTCCTAAATTAGGTTCGACGTACAAAACGTTAGGAACTTGAAATAAGAGTTAATAACACATCAGTCTAGTTGTGATGGTTGATACTTCAATGTCCGACATCGACTGACTCACTAAACTCCACTGAGCTTCACTGGCGACCGCTACTACTACTACTACTTATTATGTGTGGGAGAGTCTATTAATAATAGAATAGGTACGTTCAGGTATGACAATGGGTTGTCTCCATTTACCACTTTGGCAATCATAACACTCAAAAATTATCTCTCCTTTGTAGCTTTTAGTATACTTTGTCTTTTGTAATCTCTCCTATTCACTGTTTTGCCAACCATTTGCACAAACTCGTTAGATATTTAATGCACCATTTTACTTGGTCCTTTTTACCTCCAATATGTCTTGTGGGTGTCATATTTTCGAAGACCCCTTTCCGCATTGTGTGCTTTAGAAATTTCAACTACGTCTGGTTGATGTTAATATGTGTCCTTTTTGTTTGCATTCTTCTATAAAACATCGTCGATGATCACATATTCAGTCCACTGCATTCTCAGTATCCTTCTGTAGAACCACGTTTGTTTTGTTTCAAATCTCCTTGTCGCTGTGTTGGCAGTACAGGTTTTAGGAGAGATAGCAAAAAGATGAAATTTTCCAAGCGCTACAACACCGTGAAGAACTATGATCGACCACGTCCTGGACGGACACGGCGCATGGAATAATAATAATAATAATAATAAGAAGAAGAAGAAGAAGAAAGAAGAAGAAGAAGAAGAAAAGAAGCAAAAGAAGGAGAAGCAGAAGAAAAAGAAGAAAAAGAAGAGAAAGAAGAAGAAGAAGAAGAAGAGGAAGAAGAAGAAAAATTAATCTCTGATCTTCGTAAACTCTGACACAGTTTTAAATACTGAACTCATTAAATTCGGCTTTCAAATAGATTAATTATTAGACACTGTTATTCTCATTAAGCCTTAGTAAATTTGGAGAGAAGGCTTTTATAGATTTTTGTAACTATTTCTTTATATATATACACACATATATATATATGTGTGTGTGTGTGTGTGTGTGTGTGTGTGTGTGTGTGTGTGTGTGTGTGTGTGTGTATGTGTGTGTATGTGTGTGTTTTTTGTATGCGTGTGTGTGTGTTTGTGAACAAATAATAATTCAGTGATAGGGTTTTTAAAATATCTGCATTGCTTCTGGGGTAAAGCTAATAACTTCCTGCTTACTCGTCTTGCATATCATCGAAATGCTTGTAGTACTATTGTCCGTTTGAAAACACTTGTTAAAAACCGCATAAATGACACTTACAATGTACAGATAGTCGGCGAAGTAAAAATTTCGTTTGCAAAAATGTAACAAAAACCAGCCACGTTTTTTTTTTTTTTTTTGGCAAAAGAGAAGCGAATATTGAATTATACAACACGAGTTATGTCGCTTTCATTTTCTTTCTGGTTCTTATTTTTAAAATTTTTCTTACTTTCTTTTTATTTTTCTTTCTTTCTTTTTATAGCAATTCCCCCACCACATTCACGCGACCCTACTTTTGATGCTAGACCTTAGAGTCAATCCACTCTGATTACTAAAGATGAGGATAAAAAGGTCTAAAACGGAAACTTTTTAATAATATTATAAGCCCCGTAGCAGAAGTCCATGCGTGCGAGTCGCACGTAAAAAAAGAAAAAAAAAAGAAAAGAAAAAAGAAAATCATACTAACCCGGGTCGATTTGAAATTGGTAGGTGTCGGGAGGAATACCTTTACAGCTAATTGTGAAATAATCATATTGAAATTGAAGGGATAGACGCGTAAACATGGGCTTCAGTTGAAATTTACAGAACTTTTCTATCCACGGGCTCTGAAATTGCCCGAACAAAAACGAATAAATATATAAAATAATTTTTAAACGTTCTAAAATGGTTGAAAATGGAGAAGAGTTATATTCGACTTGTGCTCAGGAATCGTAGGCGTTTTGCAGTCCCAGTGATTATTTTGCTTGTGCGTGTGCGCGAACTCTGAATATGTAAACGTTTCTTTGTTGGAGTTTGCGCATCTGTCGATTTCTATGCGTGCATTATTTACGAAAGCGATCTTTCTTCATTGTTGTTCTTTTATAACAATATACAAATAAAGAAAGAAGTAAAACATCTATCCGATCATTCTGCAAATTTAGAATTTATCTTTAACTCTCACAATATCCTCTTTTATCTGAATAGTCTATTCAGGATTTGCATGATCATGACACTCCTCAACTACTTATCTTTTATTGCTCTAAATAACTTTTGACCAATAAACATCAATATTTGCTTCACTTCGCTTTACCTGTCTTCAGTATGACCCGTGAGTGTTAAAATCTCCAGACCCTCTTTCTTCTCTGTGCGTGCCAAAAATTTCAGTTGTCTCTTTTTGATTGTAAATATAGACTTTCTTGATGTTACTATATTTCTTAATATCTGTCCATATTTCAGAGATGAGGTATTATAACTATTTACAATATTTACATCGTTCAAAGAGTTGTCCTAATCTTCACGACGTTTCGGCCGTTGTACAATCCGATCTTCTTCAGGTGATATACGTTGAAATTTTGAACCGAGTCCTTTATTAAGTCCACGGGGGTAGATAGAGTTAGTAAAGGGAATTACATGAAACTTAGATGTCCAAAAAAGGCATGCCACATGGAATAAGAAAAATCTACCCCTGTGGACAAAACAAAGGGTTCAGTTCGAAATTCCAATGTATATCACCTGGAGAAGGGCGGAGAGTACAACGGCTGAAACGTCATGAATATGGCATATTCATGACGTTTCAGCCGTTGTACTCTCATGCAAAAGATGAGGACAACAGACCGAACGATGTAAATAGTGTAAATATATTTCTTAAGTCTTAGTCATATTAATATGTTCAGCCCATGGTATTTTTAGCAATCGTCGGTTGGCTCACATCACTGTTGCTCCATTGTCTTATTCATTTGTGAAGTATTTATCCAGCTTTAACTGTCATATAGGAGATTAGATATTACGTAGCATTAGTACAACCTTGTTTTCTAACAAAATTTTCCTACATTTTAATATTTTACTTATATTCTGTAAGGCATCTTTCCTTATACCTACTCGTCTTCGTATTTCTGTGCCACATTTTCTTTCCTCTTTTACGACACTAACTAATGACTTCCCCAATTTGTAGCTTGCATCTTGGGTTGTATCATTTGCTGACAACCTGCGTGTTCTGTATTCTTACAGTTAATAGCTAAACCTATCGACTTACTTTCCTGGAATAAATTCCCGATGTCAACAGTTCTCAACTCGCTATCGATGTTGGTGACACAACTTTTTACTCCTGTCTTAATGGTAAGACTGGTCTGTTTGATAACTTCATGATGACATTTAATCTCTAAATTTAATTACAATCTGTTTTTAACTGGGAAAATGAATGCCCCGTTTAATTTTAAGGCATCCAAAATTAACCCGCTCCCTTTTAAACCTTAAATGAATTTAATTTATATCAAAAGGCAATAAATTTCCAGTGTGAGGGTGGAGGGTGCCCCTGGGCCACCCTTTAATCAAGATTAAAATATCCTTATCCAAGTACCCTGGGTAATATAGTTTCAGAATATATATGGTTATAGCGGTCTATCTCCAAAACACTAGGAAGAGTTCGATGAATTGATGAGTAGATTAATATGACAGTTGAATTGTCGCAACACACATGTATCGTAAGGCACTATAAACTGATTGATGATTTCTTGATTAACTTGACGTCAATATTTTACCTAATTTTGAGCTTGCCGATGTGACATCTACCTATTGGCTTTTGAATAGGTGACATTCCCGTGTTCAAATTTAAATCAATGGGGATGTTTTTTTCAATGAAGGCTTTGTGTCCCTCGTGACCCCCTTTGATCAAAATGAAATATCCTTATACAAGTACCCTAGAAGTCATTCCCTTCTTCAAATTTAATTTAAATCAAAGGGGAAAAGATTTCAGTGTGGTGGGGGATTCACTTTGATCAAAATGAAATATACTTATCCATATACGTTTCAGAATATATAAGCTTATGGGGGTCTATCTCCAAACCCTAGACGAACTTCGATAAACAAACAGACGGACAGAGGCTACAACTTTTTACATATATATATATATATATATATATATATATATATATATATATATATATATATATATATATATATATGGGGTTAAAAATTAGGAAATCAGCCAATTTTGTTCTTCATATATATATATATATATATATATATATATATATATATATGGTCATGTGTGACGTCATGAGAAGCGGTGCGATTTTCGCTTCTAGCGTCTTATATGCACGTGTTTATCGTTGCTTAGAAATCATCTAGGTAAACAACGACAGACTATCATCACTGTCTTGTCCGTATATTGCTTAATATGTTGTAATTGACATCTTTGATAATGGCTTATATGAATATGAATCAATATTGTGAATTTTTTTCTTCGTTCAACGATAATGTTATTAAACTTATCAGACGTTACGAAAAAAATTACATAAAATAAATAGACAACACTTGTCTATATTATTTAATGAAACGTGTATGAATATATATATATATATATATATATATATATATATATATATATATATATATATATATATATATATATATATATATATATATATATATATATATATATATATATATATATATATATATATATATATATATATATAAATGGAATAATACAACACAAAATGTACGTTAACAAAATGTATTGAAACAAAGAATAGATTTTACAGTTAGTTTTGGTATATTCTTGGGAAGACTGTTCCTGCATAATGGGTTTCAGAGTCTCTGGATTCAATTTCTTAATCCTACTATCTCCCCCGTCTTCCGGTACCAAATATTTATATGGTCAGGTCCGCTTATGTAAATTAGGTGTATCATACACAACATATATATATATATATATATATATAAAAATTTGTGACTTAGCCAGCCCGAAGTTTCATAAACGGGCCCTCCAGCAATCACACTGTCCACTCCTCAGAGGATATCTTCTGCAATTGACTGTTTATTCTCTCGTTTATTTTTTATATAGACACTTTTCTTTGGTGCAGGGTTGATTATTTCCTTTCATTGTGTGTGTGCGTGCGCGCGTGTGTGTGTGTTCGCGCGCGCACGCGCATGCGGTTGTGCGCGCCTATATATGTACGTATAGAATATCGTGGTTATTTCTCCTTTTCGTCTTTTTTCTTGTCTCTTTATACTCTCCACTTATTCCTTTTATACTTTTTATACATTTATATATATATATATATATATATATATATATATATATATATGTGTGTGTGTGTGTGTGTGTGTGTGTGTGTGTGTGTGTGTGTGTGTGTGTGTGTGTGTGTGTGTGTGTGTGGGTGTAACAGGAAAATTGTCCAAATCCTGTATCAATATGGGGTAATTGTCCATCCCAAAAAATGCTTATTATCTAAAAACACTAAACTAATTGATTTACTTTTTTCAAAAAATGTCTTCTCAACTGAGCAATAGTGAGAGGAAAAGATCATCCAGGCCATCAGTATGGTACCAACATTCATACTCTGGCTTCCATCTTCAAAGTCCATTTAAGAACCATCAAGAAAATGGTGAATAAGTTTTAAAAAGTTGGAACAGTAGAGAGGAAATTTGGATCAGGAAGTTACTACAGGAAGTGGACTTAGAGCTAAATACATTTTTATTTTTCCGAGTAGAGTCCAATAGTGTTATAAAAACACCGGAGAATTCCAGTAAGATATCTTTAATCATTTCTAAGATGCAACATTTTCAAAGCTTTATTTAACAATTGTACAATTTTGCTGTTAAACGATTTAGACAATTTTGTTGTTAACCCCGTATATTGTTTGCAATGGTTTTGAAATGTAGTCTCTTCAGGGAATAGACAAAAATTTCTCACCGCAGTTAACATTCTTTTTTCAGCTATGAATTTCCATGACTTTTGTGGAAATACAGCGTGACATTCTCCAGGGTTTTGAATTCCGAATAGTCCTTGTCCTAGAATATTTACTACCTAAGGATAGAGCGCCCAGACTAATCTTCTGTTCGTCCCATGCGAAAGAGAGGTGGATAATGTCATTTCCCAGGGTGCTGATATGATAGTAAATGAAATTTGAACCCGGTTCGACTCATCCACTTTTTCTGGTCTGATAAATTATACTAACCGCATATTGCAACCATGTTTGCTATTTTCCGCTTACCTTTAGGTAACTTTATAATTTCAGCCTCTTAAAGCTTTCTATCGTTATCATAATAAAAATAAGCATATGGTCATATCACGTTGAAACACCAGTTCTCGTACGATTACTGAAGTTAAGCTACGTCGAGCCTAGTCAGTGCCAAGGTGGGTGACCGCTTAGGAATACTAGGTGTTGTGAGCGTGGAAGTGCGGGCGGTGTAATGGATAACGACTCGGAAATGTAAATCGAAAAGCAGAGTTCCAGTTCGATTCGGGTTTGTTATATTCACTTCCGTGAATATACCGTTGGCAAAGGTATGAATCCAGCTATCGATTAATTAGTAGGTCTTATATCATTAAAAAACTTATTATCGCAAAAAAGAATTCCTACCGTCTAAAAAATATATTCTGGCTTTAAATACCCTGCGAAATGTTGATAAGCCGTAAAAAACAAATTAATCAATAAAGAAAGAAAATAAATGAGCAATATATGTTTTGAGAATTTTTTCTCCTGGAAACTGATTTTTTTTTCATTCAAAACATTCTTTTTTATAGGAGTGTTTTTTTTTGTTTTTTTTTATACCACGAATCGACCGGAGTCGGGATCAGCGATCCAATGCAAATGTCAGCCGAGTTGCATAGTATATCTTTCATATTAAATGTGAGAAATTAAATGACAAAATTGGCAACACATCGTAGTAATGAATATATGTAATAAAATCTACAAAAATACATGGGTAGAACTCGTAGAAACTTCAATAAATCATATATGAACACATAAGGAACATTTTTAGTGTCAGTCGTTTATCGTAATGAACCTTATCACAATTTCGACTTAAACAATGTGGGTTTAATTAAAAGAGCAAGTAATTCGTCAAAACGAAAATGTATAGAAAGTTCATTAATCTCTGGATATTCGGCGGTAAAATTTACATCCAGTGATTTAATACCTTTTACCTTTCTTAGCAAAAACATTTAAAAACATCTAACCCTAACCCACAGAACATAAACTACGTAACGAGTTAGGAAAAAGAGAAATTTTTACTAAGACCTATAAAGAAGGTTTCGAGAACCCTGATCGCCAACGTTCCGAAGGGACATGACTCATATCCACTTTCAATATTAGTATGAACAATGGGTTTTTCTTGACTAGAATGTTACGTAATGGCTTCAGTCTACACACTGATAATAATGGCTGATAAGAACTCTTCCAATAGTGATCGGGTATCGATATCCCTAAAAAGGAAAGTAAACTTATTCAATTAATACAGATGTTGAGTAAAAATAAACAGAGTCGGCTAGAGTAGACAAACTTGTTTATAATTAAAGCTTTGAATGGTTAGCCATTTCTAATCTCATCAGGTCACAAATAAAATCTTGAGGGTTAAATCAAATATGAACTTTTCATTGTCAATGCCCACATCCTCGATGGAGACAGTATAATTTTTGCATACTATCACGTGACTAATTTGACATATAATATTATATGATATTACATTAATATATCCCCTTATTATATGAAAAGGAGTGTATATATTCTAACCCTTAGCTGGGCATATTCCACTCAGCCGGAGTTGTATTTCCCGCTTAAGGGATTGAAATTAGATTTGCTATGACAGCAAATTAGCGAACCACGTCCAACATTAACAGAGCAGTAAAATAAGGGAACATCCCTAGACAAAGAAAACAGAACGAGAACAATTTAGCCTGGTATACAAATAAACTACTCATTTCTTGAAGGCTATCCAGATCGACAGACGCCTGAAGAAGGTCAAACTGCGCAGCAATCGAAACGTAATTATAACAAAGATGGGGCTATTAATCCAATAGTAATTAATATAATTATCCATTAGTAATGGATAGCGGGTCGGATTGAGGAATCGGAGAGCCGAGTTCGAATTCCAGTCGGATCCATTACATTCACTTACGTGCTAATACTTTTGGGAAAGGTATGAATGCTTCATGAATAATGCTCAAATATTTTTCAAGTTATGTACCTAATAATTTATCACTAAATGCTGAGGATGCTAAAGTTGATGTGTGAATGAAAGTATAATCTATCTATCTAACTTTTTTTCTACTTTTTTTTTTTTGCATTTTACAGTAAGATTCAGTCTGTACAAGGTCGGGGGTCGTAGATGGTTACGTTAAGGGGTAGTTTATATGGATAGGCGGGTAAGATAATGGTTAGCTTTAATATTGTAGTAATCGGGGAAACATTCTCTTGGGAGTCTGTACCACAAAGCAGTTCTTCGCGTGAAGAAGCTGTTTGTGGAACTTCTCGCCGATTACGGAATACAGAAGGATATACATACACACACACACACACACACACACACACACACACACACACACACACACACACACTGAGATATATATGCGTGTGTATCTAAATATTATCTGTGTATATATATATATATATATATATATATATATATATATATATATATATATATATATATATATAATTTTAATGGATACATTCATACAGACACAAGCAGGCACAGACATAGATTTTACTTAAACTATTCATATCAACGGTACATGTTCAGATCTATCTATCTATCTATCTATATATATATATATATATATATATATATATCCCACCGCGTTCGTGCTTATTGCTAACAGTCTGGCCATATCTGTCTATCTCTCTAGCTAGTAACAAGAGGTATTTCTGTTATTCTGTCGGATTCAGATTCATATTCGATCTGTATTTGATCCCAATTGGGATATATATATATATATATATATATATATATATATATATATATATATATATATATATATATATATATATATATATATATATATAATGTGCATATGTAGCCAGCATATTTTCATACAAACATTTTTTGGTTAAATAATTTAGACATATGTCTATTTTGGTTTCGAAATTAATCCGTATAATTGAAAGGATCGAAACCAAAATAAATACACATAATATATCTAAATTATTTAACCAAACACATTTGACTCTCTCTCTCTCTCTCTCTCTCTCTATATATATATATATATATATATATATATATATATATATATATATATATATATTGTGTATGTTCAGTTCTATCCATCTATCTATCGATCTACTTTCTTGTATTATTATAAGCGTTTTTTTAGTGTTACACGTATTTGAGTTACTATTAATTTAGACCAGGTTGTTATTAATTTTCCCATTTAAGAAAATTAAAAACATTGACAGCAAGTGAAATAGATATATCCACCAAAAATAGCGTCTATATTAATAAATAAGTCAGGTCGGATACAAAATCCATACAAACATCAGTATGTATCTAATAAAGGTGTACCCACCCAGATATAAATTAAATTAAATAGAAGACATCTAAAAGTAATCTCTCTCTCTCTCTCTCTCTCTCTCTCTCTCTCTCTCTCTCTCTCTCTCTCTCTCTCTCTCTCAAAAAGGTATACTCAGGTATAAATTAAATTAACTAGAAGACATCGAAATGTAATCTATCTATCTATTTATCTATCTAATACAGGTATACTCAGATATAAATTAATTTAACTAGACATCTCGATGTATGTATTTCTGTATATATATATATATATATATATATATATATATATATATATATATATATATATATATATATATATATATATATATATATACCTTTATTTATTTCTCAAACTCTATTGATATCTATCTATTTTTTTCTGTTCCAATCTATCTAACTATCTAGCTAGCTATCTATCGTTTGGATACATTCAGATATGAATTAAATTAACTGAACCACATCTAAATGTAATCTATCTACCTATCTATCTATCTATTGACTGATCGATCTTATCTATATACAGTTATATATACAGCTATACACACGTAAAACAATATGTCATTTTCACTTTCAGGTATATGTGTATCATCTTCTCCTACAGGTACACACAGTGATACACGTGTAAAAATCTGTACGTATATATCTACCTATGTAATTATTCTCGAATACAAGTACACACAATACATATTTTCTTTTACTGTATACGTATGGGAGCGCATATGTAACACAGGAGTTAATGGATATTAGAAGTCCCGTTGGACGTGCCAATCGGCTCGAATGTTTACAAAGACCTACGCGAAAGTGCTCATCTCTCCTCGAGGGGTAACAATTATCAGAATCATTTCATCCTACAAATAGTGAGTTGAATGCTTTATACTCTTCTCTGCGGGGTTCCAAAGTGATGCAATTTCTCCAGTTCCCAACAAAGTTATTTCTGAGGCTGACGGATCAGCCAAGCAATAAGGATTTTAAAGGTTCTTTTTTTTTTCTTTTCTCTTTTTTTTTTCAAGGTTTACTTTTTTATTTTCATTTTATCACATTTCTTGCCCCCACCCCCGCAAGCTTTTTTATTTATTTATTTTTACCTCTCCTTTTTTATTATTTCTAAGATTCCAGATTCTTAAGCCGTGTGTGTATTGAACAAGGCTTTCTGATATGAAATGGCATAATTTCTCACCCCTTTGACAAAGATTACTTTGCCCTCCCCGGTTCACTCGCCTCTTACCGCTCACCTTTTGCCAGTCTTTTTCAGTCGCAAATCCAAAAATGTTGATACATATCTAACTGCCGGGCTAATTTTGATCAATCTATGCAGATTTTCGTTTGCTTTCTTTCTTTTGAACTTTTCAAAGTTTTTTTTGTTTTTTGTTTTGCTTTTTTTACTTTTACTTTTTTACTTTTATTTTATACTGATCAGATTTCATTTTTCGCTCACTCACTCACTCAGTAACTCACTCACTCACTCACTCACTCACTCACTCACTCACTCACTTACTCACACACCCAATCACTCACTCACTCACTCACTCACTCACTCACTCACTCACAAAAACCCTCACTCACTTAAAAATACACTCGTTCGCTCATCCACAACATCCTTCACTTATAAACACACTAACAGACATGCTCACTCACTCACACATTCACTCACTCAAAGAAACACATACAAATGCATACATAGTTTCTCTCTCTCTCTCTCTCTATCTATCTATCTATCTATCTATCTATCTATCTATCTATCTATCTATCTATTTCCTTCGTTTCTTCAAATCTTTTATATTTTACATTCTTTCACATTTTTTGCTTTTCTTTTTGTCTGCATAACTTTCTACTTCCCCCCCTGTCTTTTCTCTCT
>CAHIKZ030000746.1:610000-675000 GCA_903632075.3 Acanthosepion pharaonis | reverse complement strand
CAGCTATTTTAGTCTGGTGCAAGATCGTAGAATTCAAGTCCACTGGTTGGATCCGTTACTAAGAATGCATGTAAAATGGTCAGCTCCCTGTACTGCTCCAGTAAGTACCTTATTCCTCCTACTATCCTCTACCTTTATAAGAATCAGATCTGGAGAAAAATGGTGTATTGTTGTCATACCTGGACAGGAGCTGTCAAGACCTCACTCTCCAGCCTTGATAGAGTTCAATAAGCGTCTCCGAGCTCTTGTGGATGACGAATCATTCTCCTCTCTCCCATAAGCGGGATGTGGCAAGCTACTCGCTTCTCTCTCGCTACTTCTACGGAAAGTGCTCTGACGAACCACATTCCCCGGTTCTGTCACGTCAAACCTTCATGGCAAGAACACGCCATGCCACTTACAAACCACCCGCATCCCCTCTATATTTCATCGGTGAAAAGTAAGTTCCACTCGAACATTATCTTCCCACGAACATCTGCTCTTTGGAACAGACTCCCAAGAGGATGTTTTTCCGATCACTACAATCTTAACCTATTCAAGCCTAGCGTTAATCAGTATCTCAGTCACCTATACATACAAATAGCCTCTTAACGTAACCCTCTACTTCGAGTGGCTCACGGGCCTTGTAAAGACTGACTCTCACTGTAAAAGAAAAAGAATGTAGAAAATACAAATACAATTTCTCTTTTCAAACTGTCCGGCCAACTCCGTCTGTAAGGATGTATAAAGAGAAATATCCTGTCCATTATTCTTTTACCACTAACCAATTTGTGTTACCTGTTGTTTTATATAACGCTAGATGATCAAAGATTAGCAGCTGGTCTTTCCTCTGATCTAACACTAACATCTTAGTGAGAGAAAAACTAGCTAGCTTCAATGGCTCGAAAAACCAAAACTAACATTCTATGAAAGTCGATAACACCTTGAACTATGACCAATATGATGAATGGATGTTCCCTCAGGGTGGGTCCGTGCCTTGAGCGTGTATTAGGCCTTAAACTAAGCTCAACCCAGACCTCAAGTGGTGCTCGTACATAAGATCTATCGCTAAAGATGCAACTGACACCTCGTGATACCCTCTACCTTTACAAGAGCCAGATCAGGTCGAAAATGGAGTACTGCTGCTTCACTTTCCAATCTCGATATAGCCCAAAAGCGTCTCTACGTTCTTTTACCTCACCCCTCAGACGAAATATTGCAAACCTCTCACCGCGTTGAGACGAACACCATTTTTTAGTTCCACCAGTTATAACCTTCACGGCTAGGACCCGCCGTGCTACGCCTATTGTAGCAAACATCCTTCATTCCCTTCGTATTCCTTTTGTGAGATGTAAGTTCCACTCGAGCAGCTATAAGCTGGTGACCGGGAATCCATTTTACAGATACCACGTTACATAGAAATGTTTTTTTGTCGTGTACTTCAGTCTCAATCATCTAGAATCAATAAAAACACGGATTTAAAAAAAATTCTATCTATTTGTATTTTTTTTAAATCATGTCTTCCCAAGTAAAGCCATAAAGTCCACCATGCTTCTTGGGCGAATTTTGAGCGAGATAAAAATGGTATAGTGTTACAATTTATACTAATTAATCCATAGCTTGATGTAAAGAGATCGATTTGTACTTTTCGCAAGGGTATTTGAGCGTAAATGAATATAAATTCCCAATTCCGAGGTGTTATCAACAATCTAGATTACAGCGCCTAGTATTCCCAAACCTACTGGAAGCACGGTGGGGGTAATGGATAGCGAATCGGAATCTTGAGCCGAGTTGGAATTTCAGATGGAATTCATTTACTTACGGGTTAACATCCTTTGGAAAAGTATGAATTTTGTTCTTCTTTGGGTAAATAGCAGGACAAACTGGGTTCTATAGCCTTGGGTGGCAATACGAAAAAGTAACTCTAAATTCAAAACTGTGTGTAGCCCTGACGTAAAACATACTATACAGCTAAAGAAAGGCTCGTTCGCACTGGCTCGATGATCCTGTCTACGGTCGAGTGATGATGATTTTCAAGCCGTCGCCTATCTAGGTACTGACTAGGCTCAACGTTGTTTAACTTCGGTGATCGTACGAGAACAGGTCTTTCAACGTGATATAGCCATAAGCCTTTTTTCATTTGTGACAGTTCAACACTCTCTTTGGTTAAGTATGTAAAGGGTGTCTCTAAAAATTGGATACATAGGCAAAAATGAAATTTTCAACAACATTTTAGTGAATTTGAATTTTAACAAATAACATCTTCAGTATGATTTCCATCATTTGTGATGCGAACGTTGATGAGCTTGGCAAGATTCACGTGAACTTGATGCAATAATTCCACATTGCCGTCAATTTTAGCTCATTCACTCTTCAGGCATCCAATCTTGATTGATAGTCTCAAGAAGTGTAGATCATTGGCGTAGTCCAATGGGCGTCGTTATAGACTTAGCTCTCAGACTAAGGCTCTTCTTCATACTGTCGTACCTACACGTCCGTCGGTATTTATGACGGACACCAGCCAATCATATACCAGTGTGGGGGAACACAGGTGTATGCATATTCCATTATATCAATATATATATATATATATATATATATATATATATATATATATGTGTGTGTGTGTGTGTGTGTGTGTGTGCGTGTGTGTGTGTGTGTGCGCGCGCCAATATATAGAAAAATAGGTAAGAACACGTTTGGTAAATAATCCGAAGTTCTTTAGTATTTTTGTTTTTATTTTTAAAAACAGTGCTGAATACAAAAGTAAGTATCGTTTGAGGATGAAACAGAGCTTGATACTTTAATTCAATTTAATTTTAATTATATTGAAATTCTTGGCTCCTGTTTTTTGAAACATTAGAACTGTTATGTAGCGTAGGAATCATATATATATATATATATATATATATATATATATATATATATATATATAATTGGGCACCGTGTTCTATAGCCTTGAATGGCAACTGTAGAAAAATGGCAACCTACTGCAGGAAAAAATTTGCCTCATCAGTCATGTATTGAAAGAAACATGTATCATGCATGGCACATAACCGACTTAAATGAATGAGTAGTAGTTGTAGTAGTATATACATATATTGTAGGTCATGGTCACTAATTCCTGTTTCTTGTACTGTACTTAAGATTAGAAACAAAGAAAATAGTATTTAACTGTTATATAATATCATTCTTCCTATCTAGGAGGGATTGCTTGATAATTTCCTCCATGATAAGAAGCGAGAAGGGAACAGTAGTTCTACAGAAGGATGCTGAGAATACCACAGACTGCACATCTATGCAACGATTAAATTTTAGAGAAAAAAAAACAAAAAATACATTTGTACATAACATCAGAAAGAGACAGTTGAACATTTTAGAACACATAATGAAGAAAGAAGGTTTGGAAAATATGACACTCACAGGACATATCGAAAGTAAGAGGAACAGAACATATCTAACCAGTTTCTTCAAATGGATGTCAGAAGAAGATTTAGGAGAGATAGCAAAAAGACAAAATGTACTAACGTGTACAGGACAGGAAATTGTGGAGAGCCGTGTTCGCCAACGTCCTGAAGAGAGACGGCATATAGAAAAACAAAAAGATAAAACAGTAAAATTACCAGAAATTCGAGACAATAGTTGTTTCTTTAAGTTTAATCTGTATTAGGGAGGCTTGTGTGACCCCACTCAATGGGAAAGTTTGGTTTTTAATGATATTCATTCAGACTTCAACCTTTGCCAGTAATTGAACATGATGTTCTTGCGCCGGAGGCAAGCCCTCTATTGGTCTTAGTATATTTCTGTTGATAGCGGCAGCGTTTTCGGATAACGATGTTTTCCCTGAGGTTCTGGGTCTCTCCGCTGGCTGTAAATTTTGCCCTCGATCTATCAATAGCTGCTCAGTCCCACGTTGCCGGTATCACCTTTGGTTTAACTTTGTTTGCAAATCCCAGTCATGAAACACCAAGGGTGAGAATAGTAATGCTCCGTTCTCGCTCACGAAACTGCTTGGTGTATTCTTTCGTTGCCGCTATTTAGTGTGTGAAATGTAGAAATTTAACGCGCAGAGGCTAGCGTATACCGTGTACCGAGAAATAAATGAGAATGTATTAAACCAAATAACCACCAGATGTTGAAAATGAAACACAGGAAAACGATGTATTGTCTAACGTTGCAAAATTATATTTTAACCGAATTCCGTGAGAAACTCATTGAAAATATAGAAACAAACACATACCAACATACAAGATACATAATACATTTACTCAGAAATTGTATCAAATAGATATGTGCCTGTCATGCACACTCGCACATGTACTATCCTGATCACAAGTCCCGTAATTATTTCGTGTCATACGGGTACCCATATATAATGACCGTAGTAGAAGTGGTGTGTTTTGGGCAAGATAGCCTGACGAAACCCAACTTTCTCCAGGCTGGTTTGAGTTCTCCTAGACCGTTTGCCACTCAAAATCTATAAAACCCAGTCTGTCTTGCTATCTATCTATAGCTGGGAGAGAAAAGATGAATTCATACTTTTCCAAAGTGTATTATCCTTGGGAAGTCTTGGGTAAGATAGCCTGACGAAACCCAACTTTCTCCAGGCTGGTTTGAGTTCTCTTAGACCGTTTGCCACCCAAAATCTATAAAACCCAGTCTGTCTTGCTATTTATCTATAGCTGGGGGCTTGGACAGAAGAGATGAATTCATGCCTTTCCAAAGTGTATTATCATTGGGAAAGAAATGAATCCATTTCTTTGAATCCATCGTTTGTATCTCTTAATAAATATTTTCATTTTGTTATCTTTCCTAAACTTTGTTCCACCATCCATTTACTCAACTCGTGAGGTAGGTTATGCGTTTTTTTTTTTACTCAGTAGTACCAATGTCTCCTATAAGTATCCCTCTTTTTTCATTCACATAAGGGAATGTAATGAACTTAACTGGAATTCGAACTCGGTTCCCCGATTATTCAATCCGAGGCCCAATCAATTACTCTATTACTCCACTGTGACTTCACATGTACCATACAATACCCACGTTTTTTTTTTATAGAAAAATCAACGGTTATTTACAAACTTAAAAGACACTTCTTTTGCATGTATAGGGACGGCGGGAAGGACTTAATATAAATGGATTCTGAAACCTCAAGACGAAAATCAGAATAAGTCTTCCTTACTCCCAAGGATATAATAATGTAATTAAAAATTCTTGTCTTTGTATTTTTTCTATATTTTATGTGGTAGAAATAAAATAACCGTGTTAGAATTTAGCGGTATATAAAATATTTTGTTTTGTGACATAGTCATTGTTTCCAGGTCAATAGCTTAGGTTAGTTTGCTAGATTTAACGACATATCAACCATTGGTTATTTAATGTCTGTATTTTTTTTCTTTATTACATTTGAATCCAGGAGTAAATATGGTTCGTTTTTATACTTTATGTCTATTTATAAACATGGGTCGCTTTTCTAAGCGAGTCTATTTTAAACATAGGTCTTATTTACACTTGAGTGTATACAGTTCAACATTGATCAATTTTATACTTGAGTCTATATATAAACATTTGTCGTGTTTACACTTTAATCTCGCAGTAAATACACTTCAGCAAGCAAACATTTTACCTGGCATATAAAACCATATAGTCTCCTTCAGAAATATAAGGTTATATATCGCCTATGATGAGTGCCTATGAGCAGTATTAGATAAAAGATATAGAGAGGGTTGTAAGACTCTCTTAATAAGTAATAATTATTGCTTAATAATAACACTTTTCTTTCTGTACTTTGTTAATTTTAATGTACATGTAATTTACTGTAATTCATTCAGCTGCCTGTCTTTACCACAGAACCACATAGTGTTTTGTTCAAAAGAACATGTCAGTTTACACACGGTCAAATGAAAGCTAAGCACATAATCGAAATACATAATTTAAGTATACGCATGATTAGGTGAATTTACCCATGAAAACATTTTTAAATACGAGTTCTCAGCAGTTGACTACAAATACAAACGGTGCTGATTTCGCTTATGGTCTGTTCTCCGATTTGAAATAAAGAAACTCGATCCCTAATTCTAATTATTATTCTATCTACAACCGATATTCCGAAAGATGAAACACAACAATAGAATTCTGAACTGTAATTCTTTTGAATGTCTAACACTAAACAAATATCTCACTCCTATTCTATATATATATATATTATGCTTTTACTAAGGAATATATATCACTCACTACATCATTGGATATATGACTGACGATGAATCACTATTTAATAAACACGTTGTCGGTCGTATATTGGTGACATGTCGTTTCAGTTCACGCCTGTCTCCAGATACTGGTGACGGATATATTTTCCATTTACATAGAATGTTGGAGACACCCTGTGCCTATTTCTATATGAAGTAACGTCTGTGGGTTCCTGTGAAAATTTAGTAAAATGCATTTGGCACACGGCTACTGTTGCTTTTTATTTGAATAATTTAGAAATGTAGAGTAGGGATTAAAATAGAAATCTCAGGGAAAAAAAATAATTATCTGTTGAAAGAACGAAAAAGAATATCAGTAATATTTGCTGAATTCATGTTGTCATTAATTCGATCGCGTATAGCCGAAATCATAAATTACGCGTCGAGATTAAGTACTTTGCTTTCATGAACGCGTATAAGCAAATTCATGTAAATCATGGAAAATACATGAATTACATGTCCAGGTTACAGGCTTTGCTTCTAGTCGATGACGTATAACCATAATGATGTAATCATGTAATATACATAAATTACGTGTGCACATTACGTGATTTGCTTTCATTCGAACATGTACACGCATAATCATGTAATGTACATTAATTAAGTATCCAGATTATGCACGGTGGAGTAATGGATAGCGGCTTGGATTGAGGAATCGGAGAGCCGAGTTCGAATTCCAGTCGAATCCATTACATTCACTTACGTGCTAATACCCTTGGGAAAGGTGTGAATCCTCTTTCTTCTCCCTCCAGCTATGGGTAAATAGCAGGACAGACTGGGTTCTATAGCCTTGGATGGCAACTGGTCTAGGAGAAGGAAAACTCTGAATTCAAACCTGCTCTTAGAGGAGGGTGAATGGAGTCTCTCTGAGCCTTGGTTGGCAATCCATTTAGTGTTGGTGTTACGATAAAAACACCTTTGATAGCCCTAGCGAAGCATCAAGAATTCAGCTATTTGACAAGATTATGAACTACACCAATCAAAGTATTGGTGAGTTCGATCTCGGCTGAGGCCGCAAGATGATGATGATGCACTGGATATTAATAATATTTGCAGAATTAATTTTGTCATCAGTGTATGGTGACGTGGCCGTAAGTATAAGGAAAACCACTATAAGCATAATGATGTAATCATGCGATATACATAAATTACGTGTTCAGATTATGTGTTTTACTTTTATTCGAGCACATATGACCATAATTATATCATCATGTAATATATATGAATTATGTGTCCAGATTATGAGGTTTGCTTTCATTCGAACGCATCTAAACATAATAATGTGTTTCGAGATTACGTACTTTGCTTTCATTCGAACACGTATAAGCATGATCATGTAATCATCTAATATACATGAATTATAGTCCAAATTACGTACTTTGCTTCTATTCGATGTCGTATAACCGTAATCATGTAATATGGATATATTTAATGCCCAGATTACGTCTTTTGCATTCATTCGAACGCATAGTAGCATAAGTATGTAATCATATACATGAATTACGTGTCCACATTACGTGCTTTGCTTTCATTCGATCACGTATAAGCATAATCATGTAATCATGTAAAATGCATGATTTCCGTGTCCAGGTTACGTGCTTTGCTTCTATACGATGAAGTATACCCATAATCATGTAATCATGTAATGTACATCTATTATGTGTCCACATTACGTGCTTTGCTTTCATTCGAGCACGTATAAGCAAGATCATATGTAATATATCATGAATTACGTATCCAGATTATGCAGTGGATATCTGTAATATTCGCAGAAATTTGTCATCAACATATGGTGACTTGGCCGAAATTACAAAATTAACCAGCAGAAGCATAATGAGGTAATCATGTAATATACATAAATCACGTGTCTAGATTACGTTCTTTCATTTGACCACGTGCAAACTGACTGGCTGTAACTCATGGCTAGAGTGCTCAGTTTTCTCCGCGATTTATAGGGATACACGATAGATTTATACCTTTCCTAACAGAATGACGGCGGGAGTGAACGCAACAGATTCGTCTCGAATATGAAGTCGGCTCTCGGCATATCTAATTTCACACTGATAACAATTACGCGACCCGCACACTCTAAAATAACTAATGTAAATAAAGGTGTCTTATATGTCTTCAAATATATTTACAAAGATATATTTTCAGATAAAATAACTTGATTTCTGTTCGGAATAGTTGCTTTTGGATATAGTTCTAGCATCATACTTTTTTTTTTTTAAAGTCTTGTAAGAGATCTTTGTTTCGTTTAAATAAATGAACATTCGTTCAGTCGAAGCAGATTAGAAGTTAAAGATCTTCACATTTCTACTCGAGTGGAAACCGGAGATTCGGTCATGAATTCTCATTAGGTTTACTTAATAAAGACAGTAAAAAAAAAAAATATATAGATGACATCGTTTTTTCTTCAATACACCAAACGAGGTAGTGCCAGCAATTTAAAGGTCCCAAAGCTTAGAAACTAGACGTAGCAAATAATAGCAGCAATTTAATCAATTTTACAGCCACCGATTTGGACTGAGGGTAGAGCAATTTCCAAAAACATAGAAGTATGTATTACTTATTGCAAATGTAATGGTGAGTATATGTATGCTTATTTCTACTCGTTGTGTTTAATGTGAGCGACTCGATTACCCCAGCTTCACAATAAATGTGTAAACTTTTTGAAAGTTTTTTTTTTGTACATTTGTGATTTATTCCGAAAATGTCGATATTAACTGCAGTGATAACAACCGAACAAATGCCATTTGCTTCGAGGTTTGAATAAAATAAAAAAAAAACGAAAAGAAAATTAATCTTCATATCTTTACGTCAGTATTGATGAAAAAGAAATCTTTGTCGTTTACACTCACAGTTTAGAAAGAATAAAAATACACATTTTCTTTTTTGTTCGTAACTCGGTTTCATGAATATTTTTTTTAAAAGGATCATTTTACTTTCTTAAATTAGGAAAAACAGGGAAAAAAAGAACTGCTTTTCTTTCATTTCTTTGTCAAACGTTTTCTTCCAGATGATTCGATACATGAAAGCCAGTAACCCCAAGGAAGGGACACAGTTACAGACATTGTCCAAACTTTACAGTTGTCAATTTCTCACACTTTTGTCGAAGCGTCCTTCGAAAGCCGATGGCATTAGAGGTCTTCCAGCTTTCCCCACAATTTTTTTATCGCTATCTACCTTTGCTTAAGATGCCGGGTTTTTTTTTCTTTTTTTAGATCCTTGCATCGATATACTGATTACCAGAGACATTCTTGCTGTATATTAGTAGACATAGGGTCCATATTGAGACCGAAACGCACGCAGCTAGCAGCGTTTCCCCGGGTAGTCAATCAGCTGCCGGTTAGGCAATCTGTGTTTGTAAATTAGCGCGTAATGCAGGCGACATAATGACGCCATTAGCGAGAATAGTGGACACAGAAAGAATGATAATTCTTTTTTTTCTTTTATTGCGTGTAGGACCTGGCAGCGTTAGTGGGTAAAGGTATTCGGTAGGTATGTTATCAGGAAAACGAATGGCTACTCCCATACACAGACACACACATACACACACAGACACACACACACACACACACACACACACACACATATATATATATATATATATAAAAGAAAAGATTCTCTTAGAAAAGAAAAACGGTGAGGTATGACAAAAGAAGAGAAAAATCTCACTATTAAGCTTAGACTGCCACAAGGCTAATCATTGCTTCCTATTCGTCTGTGCCGTGTTGCTTCAGAACGTGAGCGATCATGGCTCTCCACAACTGCCTATCAGCTCTTAGCAATGTTTTTTTTTTTCCTATAAATATCTGTCCACACCCTGTTTTGTCATTCATTTACATAATCTTGTCGAGTTGGTTAATTACTGTTTTCTTCTGTCCGTCTTGACTTCACTATATCCCGAGAGTGTCAAAATCTCCAAGCCTTCTTTAATCCTTATGTGACCTAGAAATGTCAACTGTCTCGTTCAGACTATAAATATAAGTTTCTTATTCGTTTCTATTCTACTTATATATATATATATATATATATATATATATATATATATATATATATATATATATAAAATTACTTAATTTTAACTTTAAATATCATTTTTTTTCATTTTCCCCGACTTTGATAATCCATTCTTCAAGGGATTCTGTATGTTTTTTTCAATAATATTTCCAATTATTTCAGTTTATTTCGCGTCTTTTTTCAATCCGTTTTGGTCACGTGAGAATTCATGAATACAACGTTATATATACTGAATAAATTAAGACTTTTCTGGTCATCAGACAACAAGAATTTCGTCTTTTTTCATCGATACGAGACACTTGAGTCGGTTTGCCAGTAAATTAATTTAATTCATAATTTATTGAATATTATAACATTAGTTAGCTATTGAACACTTTTTGTTATTTTTTTTATTATTAGTATTAATATTATTATTACTCTTATATGCAGTTATGTACATTTGTACGTATGTATATATGTTAGTATGTTTATATTTATGTTTGGTTGAATAATTTAGACGTATTATGTCTATATTTCTTGGTGGACGTAGATTTATAAAAATTCCAATTATTAAAATTTTTTTTTTTTATTTTCCTAAGTACATTCAGTCTCACAGCTATCGACGGTTCCTAAGTGTTTCGTTAACCCAATTTTACTCACAATGCTTGGGTCAACCCGTGTTATGGTTTTCAGCCACTTTCCCAAGGTGCCGTATGCTGGGGTCGTCACCCTCCAGACCGATATGGGCGCGTGGCTGAAGGGTTAGAAATTTCACTTTCCGACCATGCGTCCCGGCTTCGAATCTCACCACGGTTGATTTGTCAGGAAGGAGAATTTCTGACGTTATCGGTTTGTTTGGGAAGTGCCTGAAAAAAACATACCATGGGTTGCCCCAAGCCTTGTGAGCGAAATTGGGTCGACGGAACATCTGGGGGACCGTCGATAGCTGTGCTAGCACAAAGTCACAAGTCATCGTGACCGAGGGTTTCAGCGTGCAGGCCTTGTTCAAATTTTTGATCACTCTAGATCACACGCTCTCTCACAGAGACTGTAACTAAGATCTTCTCAGCATAGTTCAGTATAAACCACAGGTTGGCTCTGTGGGTGTTGAGCAAACACAAATGCGCCTGAGCGAGAGTCTGCCAACGGATTGGCTAGCCGCCCTAGTTGACTGGTATCCTCGAATACGACTGTCCAGCTATACATATATATATATACATATATATATATATATATATATATATATATATAAAATTAAATGTTAACTTATCTTGACAATACCCCGAGTGTCGCAGAATTAAAACATCTCAACAAGAAGAGTATATATATATATATATATATATATATATATATATATATATATATAAATTATGTTCACCTTACGTAAGTAAATAAATTCCCTTTTTTTACCGAGAAAAGACGTTTTTTTGAATTCAAATATTTTATTTTCAGAATATAGTTTATTCCGTGTCAATGCATTTAATTTATCGCGGCTTATTGATCAAATGTTGCACGTAGCAACGTTCAGGTCAATATTCAGCTGACAAATCTACTTCCATAGATTAAATAAAATTACCAAAATTCAGTCCAGATTTCTCAATTGGTTACACGGATCGACATACACCTGATGACGGCTGGAGAACACAACGGCCGAAACCTTGAAAAAAGAAAAAAATATGTTTATCGTCATCTGTTCTTATTTACACTACATACATGCAGATAATTGCCCTAATTTTTTACAGTTGTTAGCAACAACGATGAAGAGAATTTTCAGCAGTTAATTAAATAATGTAAGAACAGATATCAATAAATGTTTTCATTTTAATATATATATATATATATATATATATATATATATATATATATATATATATGTATGTATGTCTGATGACAGGATACCCAAGATCCTAATGTACAGCCAGTTAGATCAGGGCTACAGGAAAAGCAACTTGTCAGCAGTCAATATTCCACATAACATACCCTTGAGCGTTTAGCTTTGGAGCGTGTAGAATGGAAATCAACGTGTTTTAGTGGACTCAGCAATTTTCAATCTGCTTGTCTGAATCATCTTCAAGAAGCGAGAGCAAGATCTCAAAGGCCAGCCAATCTAACAGGGATCTGATCTCACAATCCCCACACTTGCTCCATATGTGGCCTCCTTTGTAAATCACTAGTGGGTTTAAATGCCACTGTCAAACTTTCATAACTGAATCAATAAGCTGTCAGATCCTCATACGTCGAAACCGATGGGAGAGTCCATTATTATTATTATATTATTATTATTATTATTATTATTTATATATATATATATATATATATATTGTGGGGAAAATAGAAACGGCCTACCTCGCAAACGTTCTCGCATCTTCCTGGCCTGTGGGTTGAAAAAGGAAAGAAAAGATTCAAAATGGCGTCCGTGACTTTTAATATTCACGGTCTCGTGCAGTCACGCAAAGTCGCGTTACACACATGCTAATGAGGTGTGTCTGGGCTCCATAAAAGCAGGTTGCTTGGAGACATTGGCAAACATTTCACCCGTGCTTGGTGTACATCGTTTTGCGTTGCAGACATTTTCAGACGGAAAGAGTTGCGTCCCTTACACTGTTTAAGTCGACTCATTTGCTACAAGCTATTTCGGCAATTATTACAGCATGGACAGATTCGACTTGAAGTTAATACCAGAGTTCGACGGCTCCCCCGCTGGCCCGTCTGTGGTCGAGTGGTGGGAAAAGGCCGAGCGGGTCTGCCGGCTGTGTAAAATTAAAGATCCCGCACTGGTTATCCCTCTTAGACTCACCAAAGGAGCTTACGCTGTGTATCAGCAGCTAAGGGATGATGCAGACTTGGAGGAAATAAAACAAGCTCTATACGCAGCATTTGGTGCGGACCCCTTTGTCGCCTGGAGGCAGTTTACCGAACGACGGCTTGGACCGATGAAACAGTAGATGTCTTTCTGGCCGATTTGAGGAAGCTGGCCGCACCGTTCGGTGGAGCAAGCGACCAAATCCTTGCGCCTTTCTGGCAGGACTCCCCAGACAACGCAAGTCGACTGCTACGAGCATCGTCAAGGCTCAATGAGCTGGGGCTAGACGAATTACTGGCCAGAGCCCGGAATATTCTAAAAGATGACGCGGAGCCGGCCTCAGCAGCTTGGAAGCACCCGTACTGCCAACTGAGGACATATTTTATTTCTCAAAGAATGCGAAGGATAGTTTTGCTTGCGACAAGCTGGGCCACGTGTGTCCGGGAAACGGGCATTTAAGCGCCAGTCTTATCCCCAGATCGCCGCTGAACAAGGCGCTACCCGCAGTGAGCGTGCGGATTAACGGGCGTGAGCGCTTCGCGCTTGTTGACACCGGGTGCACCCAGACCCTTGTGCGCAAGGCATGTTGTGACACGTGGGACAAGAAAAATATTCCAGTTCTGACTGTTGGCGGGGGCTCGCTAACCTCTTGTGGATTCATCCGCGCAAGCATCGGCGATGGGCCTGCAGTAGCTGTACAAGCCCTGGTCGTGGACGGAGGGCTGCTCGGCTATGATCTGCTCCTGGGAATGGACGTCATCAAAAATTGGGTGGTGTTCGTGTTGACGAAGAGGGTCGGGCGCGTTTCACTGAAACAGGTCTAGCTCTAAAGCAATGGAGCTGGAACGGCCTGACTTTCGTGCGGAGTTCGACCAGCGCACAAAGTCCTGGACGGTATCTTGAAATGGTCAGACGATCAACCGCCAGAGAAGCTGTGTGTGCCGGAGTATAAGATCCCCCGCGAGCTCGTGCGGAGTACGACAAGGAATTGCGAGCCTGGATTAATAACGGGTGGTTGGTTCCTTATCCAGAGAAGGAATTGGGGCCCCAAAGGGCCTGATCCCGCTAATGGCGGTTCTCCAGCACAACAAACAAAAGGTGAGGCCGGTGCTCGACTATCGAGAACTGAACGAAAAACCCTTTACTGCCCGCGCGGACGTGTGTACCGAGAAGCTCGACAAGCAGGATCAAATGTATCTGTGCTGGATCTTCGCAAGGCATACCTTCAAGTACCAATCACTGTGGCCCTATCAAACCGTGCTTATCAAGGGGCAACGGTATTGCCCTGACCCGCATGGGGTTTTACTCAATGTGGCGCCATCGATTATGCAGATGATTGTTGACGCCATTCTAACGAAGGATGAGCGCATACAGCGGGCAACATCTGCATATATTGATGACGTGTACGTGAACGAGGAGTCGTATCTGCGGCGCGCGTGAAATCTCTAATGGCCTCCTCAGCAAGAAACCGGAGAGACTACAGGATGGTGCACGGGTGCTTGGTTTGCAGGTCTGGGGAAAAGATAACGTCCTGTATTGGAAACGGGAAACGAACTCCCAGACATTCCCTCTGTTGTCACGCGGCGAAGCATATTTTCCTTGTGCGGCAAGTTAGTTGGACACCTTCCTGTAGGTGGCTGGCTGCGTGTTGCGGTGGCGTTTATCAAGCGGAGAGCATCTGACGTCACCACTGGATGGGATGATTCATATATATATATAGTGTGCCCTCTCAACACCATGGAAGGAGGTCCTCTTCGCAAGGAAGACCCAGCGCGGGGCAGATGGTGCGTTGATAACCGGCGTATCGATAGTTCACGATGGAGCCGTGGTAGAAGATGCTTGCTGGTTACGTCCAGAAAGGGACTCCCAGCACATAAACCTAGCGGAGCTCGATGTCTGTCATCAAGGGGATCAACTTGGCGATCCTCTGGAAGTCGACCACCCTGCGTCTGTTCACTGATTCCGCTTGCGTTTATAAGTGGATCTCTGATACCTTGACCGGGAGGGCCAGGGTGCGGACTAAAGCCACCAGCGAGATGCTTATCCGACGACGGCTCGACACGATCGTGAATTTAGTGCAAGAGTACGCACTGACAATGGAGGTGTCCCTGGTCAAATCTAGCCTCAACAAAGCAGATTGTTTAACGAGGGTGCCGCAAAGGTGGCTTGACGCCGCTAAGAAAGCCATTGAGCCCGTGCAACCAGCCTGCGCTGCGTCCGTGAGTCCCGTTCGATTTAATCAAATCAAAGAAGTCCACCAACAAAGTGGGCACCCTGGAGTCAAGCGGACACTGTATTTCGCCAAGTTGGTTGACCCAGGAGTACAAAAAAGACGGACGTCAGGAGAGTGGTCAGAAGCTGCGTGGCGTGCCAGTCTAGAACCCGTTCGCTGGAAGAAAGGGCAGCTGAGCGTGAGGAACCACTGGAGCCGGCTGGCGATAGATGTTACTCACCACAACGGCGAGCATTTTCACACTCATTGATTGTGGTCCATCCAGGTTTGCGATATGGCGACTGCTGCGTCGGCAAGATGCAGCCACTATCATCCGTCAGTTAAACAGCATCTTTCTTGAACGTGGCCCCTCCGACAATGGCACCGCATTCACCAGCGAGCTGTTCGAAAGTTTGCGGATGGCTGGGGAGTGCAACGGTTCCGGTGCGCCCACGTACCGAGTGGAAATGGAATCATCGAGCGGAACCACAGGACCGTCAAGACCATCGCAGCCAGGACGGGCTGCACGGTGTCTGAGGCGGTCTACTTATACAACGTGACCCCGAAGGATGATGTCTCCCTCTACGGCGCCAGCAGACACATTGCAAATCCACGTTAGAGTGAAGGGCGCATAGAAACCAACCCACTTTAAATGCGTCTGGATTAAAAAATCCGCACAGCAAGTGCACCACGAAATACGGAATCGGACGCGTCACTGAGGTGATCAGCCCACAAACTTTCATTAAACCTGCGTCCGTCGACGCAGTAACCACCGCTGGACGATGATCGGAATCTGAGACCAGTGAGGCATCGCTCTGGTTCACGCCAGCCCCATCAGGCAGTGACTCGGATATCAGTAAACGCGGTGTCTTTCGACCCTCAGACCTCAGACAGGAGCACAAGCAACGATGAGGCTCGCAGCGTCCCTCTTCGAAGAAGTACCCGGCGCAAGCGATCACCACCTCCCCTGTCAACTCTGTGATCATAGATCAGGGGGGAGTGTGGGGAAAATAGAAACATACCTCGCAAACGTTCTCGCATCTTCCTGGCCTGTGGGTTGAGAAAGGAAAGAAAGATTCAAAATGGCGTCCGTGATTTTAATATTCATCTCGTGCAGTCACGCAAAGTCGCGTTACACACATGCTAATGAGGTGTGTCTGGGCTCCATAAAAGCAGGTTGCTTTGGAGACATTGGCAGACCAACATTTCACCCGTGCTTGGTGTACATCGTTTTGCGTTGCAGACATTTTCAGACGGAAAGAGTTGCGTCCCTTACACTGTTTAAGTCGACTCATTTGCTACATATATATATGTTCATCCACAAAAAAAGTGATGCATAAGGTTTAGAATGAATTTTTTAAAATAAAATATATTTCTTGAAGCTTTTATTTTAGTTTTAATTTCAAGCTAATCAATTAAATTTAATATTTTCAATAAATACTTTGCTATATTTGAAAAACTAATTTAAATTGAATGGAAGGAGATTTTTTTTTTTTTTTGCTAAAATAGCTGACTAGCGCTCTTGTTTCGTTGGTTTTCATCGCAATGTATTTCCCTTTATTAAAAACTCTTCCAAAAATAAAATTTACTTTTCTGAGTCTTTATTTGATGAATATTAGATGATTTAACTCATAATTAACCTGATTTATAAAAAATATTATTTAATTTAAGTTTAAAATATTGCAGAAATGCATTTTTAGCCCAACAGTATTTGTATTTTTAACCCGACAGAGATTTTATTTGTAAAACATCATTGAAGAAAATGACGTGAGCACCTATTATGTGATTTTTAAGCACTCAGTAATCGTACAAAATTGACGAAAATATTCTCCGTAGTCTAATGTTTTATTGAATTTTAGATATGTTGACTTTAAATTTATTATAGTTATAGATCTTATTTTCTGATTATGTCATGCCTGGTCACCCTTACTTACGAAAATCGGCACGTTGATGCTCATACAAAAAATTCAAAATTCTTTTAAAAATATGAGTGTTTAATGATTTTTATTGAGCTTTTCTTTTTATTATTAATAATATAATCTAAAAGGCTAAAATTAATACAGAATTTTAAAAGTTTTAAAAATTAATAAATTTGTCTAATTAAAATTTTAGAAAATGAAAATAATTCTTGTAAAAATTCACTATTCATCGAAAACTTTTTAAGACATGTGTCTTAATATATCATATTTATGAAAGCAATTAAAAGCTTTTCCAATTAATTAATGTCATAGTTTTATTGGGTTTTTTATTTTACGATTCAGAGCAGATTTTCAGTAAATGGGGTTTCTAGTTGACAAATCAAATTGATGATTTAAATTCTCCAAGGAGTCCTGCTTTTAGCTAATGAAGAGGCTTTATGAAGAGGATGGAATTTTAATTTCTCGAAATTTCATAAAATTAAGTGGGCGTAACAGATGTAAAAAATATTTTTACCAAGATTTTCTAAATTAAAATTAAAAAATATTTTACTTTATTTGCGAATAAATCCTGAAAATTTAATTAAAATCCGACAAGTATTTGATTTTTGCAAGAAATTCCTAAACAATATTTTAACGCCAAAAGAGACGCTAAAATTCCCTATATAATCTTTGGCCCACCCGCTGACCGGAGAAAAAAGATTTTTAACTAAAATTTCGAATGTGCTAGAAAGGATTGAAAAATTTGATAAAATAACAAAAATACTTTGTCCTTTCCTCTTAATAATAACAAATATTTTGCCGCTAAAACATTGTTTTTATCAAGATTGGGGTCTTTTTTCATCATGGCATGCTCCTTTTTAGAAAATATTTGGAAGTACTTATTTTAATGTGTGTCAAAAGCAAAGGTGTTTAAAATGATTAAAACGAACAAGTGTAGATTATTTTTCTTTGGGAAATTTTAATTTGATTCATCAATAAACTACGATCCTGTTTTTTTAATAATGTTTATCAAAATATTACCGTCATATCTCGCTATCAAATTGCAACTGTTTCCAAATGGAAAAGTTGCTTAAATATCAATTGTCGTTGTTTTAACAAAAAATATAGGATAAATAGGCGCTAATCTCAGACGGCTTGTCGCTATTTTGACATAATTGATTGCTGTAATTGGGACCAAATAGCAGTCACGATTTGATAACCTTTGATCAAACGACAAAATAATTACGGACTTTAAAAAACACGTCACATAAAATCGATTTTAAATTTAAGTCGAATTGACTGCCATTTAAAACTTGATTTAATTCAAATTTTATGTCTACTACTATTTTTGCCTGGTCTTTTAATGGCACGACGGTATACCCGCCATTGGCCGCTAAAATGTTTTTTATCAGGAAGTTTATTCATAGAGTTATGAATCTCGTGATTCTTAATAGAATGCAAAGAATGATCTGAAATGGAATCGAACCCGACCAGATATCTCGACTTCAGTCATTTTCTCAATGACGTGACGTGGCTTCACTCGGCAAACCGCTACTTCTACTTCTAGCAGTTTCTTTTCTCGCACGTTTCACCTGTGGAAGTCGCTTCCGATTTCTTCTTGCCCTACCTCTTACAATCTTCAGATATTTACATGCAACATCAATGGCCAGTAAATTAATTTAATTTATAATTTATTTAATATTATAACATTAGTTATCTATTGAGCACTTTTTCTCAGAAGCTCTGATAACTTGGATAAACACATTAAATTTTCGTAATTTTTACGTAATTTCTCGGTTGTATTATTATTATTATTATTATTACTCTTATATGTAGTGATGTAAATTTGTACGTATGTATATATGTTAGTATGTTTATATTTATGTTTGGTTGAATAATTTAGACGTATTATATCTATTTTATCCATCCTTTCGATTCCACGAATTTCTTGGTGGACGTAGATTTAAAAAAAATACCAAATTCTTTTAAAAAACTTTTTATTTTACTAAGTACTTTCAGTCTCACAGCTATCGACGGCTCCCAAGTGTTTCGTTAACCCAATTTTACTCACAATGCTTGGTTCAACCCGTGTTATGGTTTTCAGGCACTTAAATGCAACATCAATCGCCATCTTCTGTTTTGGTTAAACCGATTCCTTTATTGTCCTTTCCTCGCTTCTCATCGCTAAAGTCTCATTTCCTTCGACACTTCTCGTAACCATCTACGTCCTAGTGGCATTATCATCTTGCTTACGTTGAAACGATTTATTTTCTATTTAAATAATATTTATAAACCTCTCCAGTTGGACATTTTCTTTCTTTAAAATAACAGCTCACAAGACACAGTGTATATTCCCACGAGAAGTCCAGGAGGACTTTATCAACTCACAATCTCTGGGCTGGTTCTCAACCAAGGCTGGGGAAGCTTATATGCTCTGCTATTTAACCCATAGCTGGAGAAGAGATGGATTCATAACTTTCATAAGAATATTTGTGTGAATGTTAATGAAAAGACTTCGGATGGAATTTGAACTCAGCATGCTGATTTCTCTTTCTGTGTTGTTAACCCTTACACTACACTCACATTAAAAGATTCTGTAAAACTCTATAGCCTGCATTTTCTTAAATGTTTCAAGTTCTGGTGTATCGGCTCACTGTTACTTTGCGTTTGAAAGCAGCACTATCAACAAAGAAGCTACACTTCAAGAAACACTCTTAATATACCTGAAATCTTACCAACAAAAAAACGAAGCGAATACCATCTACGCCAAACGAGTAAAACAGAAAGCAAAACAACTTGGCCAAATGAAATTACAAAAAACTGGGGGGGATAGGAGGACAAGGTGTTGCATGGCAAATACCTAAAAAGAACGAAAGAAGCAAATGAGGACCAACAGAAAACACAGGAATGGCTGAGGAGCACCAGGCTGAAAACTGAGACAGAAGTCATAATTATTGCTGTTCAAGACCAAAGACTCTCAACCAGATATTATTACTGGCACATAATCGAGGATGGAACTAATCCGAAATGCAGGATCTGCAGGAAATATGATGAAACTGCCGACCATATTATCTCTGGATGTTGGGAACTGGCAAAAAATGAATATAAGACATAACAAGGTAGCGACATATGTACACTGGAAAATATGCAAGAAGCACAAAACTGAAACCGCTTAGAGATGATATGAGCACTAACTAGACACAGTTATTCAAAATAGTGATGTAACTATCCTCTGGGACGTACCAATTCAAACTGACAATGAAATAAAAGCCATCAAACCTGATATTATCATAAAAAACAAGAAATTCAGGAAGTAAATGCTTATTGACATAGGAGTACCATCTGAGCGAAACACCTCCATGAAAATTATCGAGAAATTGTCCAAATAGAAGGACCTGGAGTTCGAGATTAACAGGATGTGGAGAATGAAAACTTACCAATAGTAATCGTGAGAAAAAGAATGGACAATTTTATTAACAGAGACCAAAGTAGCATCAATACAGATGTTGCCCAGAAGATCGTCCTACTACGAATATGGCATAAACTAAGAAAAGTGCTATCAGTTAAATGGCAATTCTCCTACAAGGCCTAAGGACCATAGTTTGGACCTGGCTCTGCAAGATACAAAGCAGGAAACACAACATACACAAATAATAATAATAATAATAATAATAATAATAATACGAGTAGGGGCAGAATTTTTCTCGGGTCCGATCTATTTCCCACAATAAGTATTTTGACATTTGGCTATTACAATACGGATATAGGCAATGGAATCGAAATGGTAACTTTTGCACTACCTCAACGTGTTATTAATAGTCATAGATATCTTTTGGAAGTAGAAGTTGAATAAGCTTTGTAAATAAGATCTTTGAAAATAAGCTTTGTTAAATAAGATCTTTGAAAAATAAAAAGAATTCTCATAATTATTACACTCGGAACCGTCTCAAAGACCCAAGATTAAAATAATTCGAATTCATTTTATTGGCGAATATCTCTTTGGGATTAGCGCGCTCTCTGGGCGCGCTAACTACGAATGTAGAAATAGCTATTTCCATATTTTTCCCTGGAGTTTGCGACCATAAACACCAGTTCTCGTATGATCACTGAAGTTAACCAACATCAAGCTTGTTAATTAACTATTGAGTGACCGCTTAGTAATATCAGGTGATGTAAGTTTGGATGTTCGGACAGTATAATGGCTAACGATTCAGTATTGGAAGTGGGAGAGCCAAGTTGCAATTCCAATATTTATCCTTATATTCGCTTCCGCTCAAATTTCCTTGCCGAAGATATGAATCTTACCTCGTTTTGCCCCAACTATAAATTAAAGGAATTGTATCAGCAAATCATTATCTCAAAAAAATTAAAAAATTAAAAAAAAAAGAACTCTTATAATCTCAAACATTTTCTGGTTTTAAATAAACTGCAAAAGTTTAAGTAGTCGTAAAAAATGTACTCCTTACTTAACGACTAACCTGTTTAACGACTCGGACTTACGAACAACTACAAAATCTCATGAAATAAAAAATTTTAAAAAATAAATCCGATTAGTAGGTATTGTACATTTTACGGAAATTTTTATTGCAGGAGGTTTTTTTTTTGTCTTCAAAAGGAAACAAATGAAATGAAATGAATAAATAAATTAAAAAATAAATAAAATTTTACTTCTGCTATATATACTGTATGTGCAGTGGAGTTAATGGATAGCGAGGACTGAGAAATAAGAGAGCCGAGTTCGAATTCCATTCAAACTCAACACATTCACTTACGTGTTAATACCCTTGGGGAATATAAATTTAAAGTTGCAAATAGTAAAAAAGATGTTCTCGGAAAGATATTTAATACTTACTAAGTTCCTTTCAAACGTCAAATTGACCAGTAGCACTTCTTCTCCCGCAATCTAATTGTAAATAGCAGGGTAGACTGGGTTCTATAGCCTTAGGAAAAGGAAAATTCTGAATTTAAAACCAGCCTAGATAGAGTTGGCTCCATTAGGCTTTCTTGCCCCGGAAGTACCAATGCTACTGCAGCGGCAGTAAATGTTGTGCTGCTACAAGCCTAATAGGGTTATGGGTTTCGATATCGTGATAGAATGGAAACCAATTTAACGTGCAGAATATAGAGCTGACTTTCGAATTTGTTACAGGTACATTTTCTCACTTAGAAACAAGTTCGTTTAACGACCATGTCTTAAGAGTTTGGTACGGTCGTTAAGTAAGGAGCGGGTGTATTCTCTCATTCCTGTTAATTTTACTCTGTATACGTTTCGTGTTTCTTCTCCCATGAGCTTTTCAAGATAAAATCAATAAACTAAGTTTCTTTACCATGAGACGTCCAACTTCTTTGAAACAATGCCTCTTCAAGACATAAGTCATCCATGGCTCTTCACAGCCTTCTTTTATGTCAATAAACCGTGTCTGACCCTTCTAGGAGAATACGTTAAAGTGATTTTCTATGCTTTCTCGGCGATTTTGAATTCAGAAATATCCTTCTCCTAGACTGGTTGCCTTATCAAGGCTAAAGTGCCTACAGCAACTTATTTCAAGCACAGAACATATTAAGAAATTATATGTCAATTCAAAAGATATTTAGACAGTATTCTCTTTATTATACGTCATTCAATACAATTATCGAGAGGTAGAGGGCTACAGTTGAAATTAAAATTTGGAATGCAGAGAGGATATGATTGAAAGATAACGTGATAAGAAGTGAAAATGATAATGATAAGGAGGATGGATAATTATAGATCCTTGACCTAGAGATCGTAGGGTTCAAGGAGCTATTTCTTGGGAAAAGCCGCCTGTGTTGATCTTTCTTTTCATATTTTGGAACACGGATGAAATGACAGTGATTCGACACCTTGGGTGAAGCACGGGTTATTCTATTTGATCTTAATTCTTGTTATTTTATTTATTCTCTCTTCTTGATAGTCTATTTATCATGTTCTCAAACACTCAGTAAGCCACCCCCTTGCGTCTTAGCGGCTTTATTGCCTTGCTTGATGTGAAATGATAAAAACAATTCATTTTAACATATACCTCGAAAATAGCGCTAAATTATAGATAAGCTCGCAATATATATATATGAGATGCGGCTGAAAGGTTTTCATGCCAACCATGTGTGTATTTATACGAAAACATTCTTTTCATTTGTGGAGTAGGCCAGGCCGAGAACTTTTCAGCACATACTCAAATACACACATGCACTCACACACACACACACACACACACACTCACACACACATATGCATGTATAAGATATCGCACATTCAGTGCTGGTGTTAATAAAATAGTGCACATTGTAATATATATATATATATATATATATATATATATGTGTGTACTGTATATATATGTATTATATATATATATATATATATATATATATATATATATATATATATATAATTTAGGAATATCTTTAAGGGAGTGAGGTGCAAATATATATTACTATATTAATACTATCTATGTAAATTTTTTTCATATAAACTGATATGTGTGTGTGTGTGTTACAATGTTTAACAGGTTACGAAGAAGAGTTTATAGTCAGTAAGTTTAGGAAATCAAAAATATCCCAATCGAAAAGCAATAAAGAGAGAAGCGATTGTTGAAACTGTAGGCGATGAGAAGCAGATAAAATATTTAAAAAAAAAAGAAAAATTCTCGATAAACTTAGATTCTGAGTTGAGATGGCTCATAAAATTAAAGAATAAACTCTCTTCATAAAGATTCGCCTGAGCTATTAAATTATAAAAGCAAGACACCTTAATTGGATCTGGGACTGATTTTGATTCGATAAAGAGAGAACGCTTAGACAGCCGGAAAGTGATCGGAGATTGCAGGTGCCCAGAGATATGTTTTTAATCATTTTTAATGCAATATTTGTTCAAGGGGAGTTTATCCATGAGGGAGTTTGAGCGCTCAATAAACTGTCTTAATGTAAACACGTGACGCGTCCAATGGCAATGGTTCTGATCCCGGAACATTGTCGGCGTCGTTTGGCGAGATAATGAAATAGCAAGCAAGAAATATCCGCCAGCTGAGTTATTGAATATAAACTGACATTTTAATATTTTTCCTACATCTCCAAGACAAAACGCCGGGCGCATTCATTCTCTTCAGCAAATAATAGCAATGAGCAAATAAACAAGTAAATTTTATTTCGCAAACATTTCAATGCGTTCAAGCGTAGTGAGTTGATGATGTTTGAAATGTACATAGGATCACGTACTAATATTTCCGTGTTTTTCTTTTTTTTAGCATTGTTCTGTTTTCTTGTGTTTGCGTGTGTGTTTGCGTGTGTGTTTACGTGTTTGTGTTTCCTTGTTTCTATTTGCGTTTGCAGAAGAGTGATAGAGATCGATAGAGATACGGAGAGAGAGAGAGAGAATATGTTTCATTGGGAAAAGCAAAGGGAAGGGCATATTAAGGTTCGTGACGAATTTAAAAGACAAATAGGCCGGTTTCTTAATCAAAATGACATTCAACTCATGATATCATCATACTTCGTCATGATGAAGTCAATAGCGAGGTAGCCTGGCAAACCATTTCTAGTACAGCGAGTTTGATTCTCACCAGGTGACCTTGGAACTGTGCATTCACTTACGTAATTCCGAATCGACTACCGAACTCAAAACAAACGTGAAGATGTCTAAGACTGCATCCTTGCCACTACAGGGTTCTACAGAGAGATACTAAGAATGCCAATTCCATTGACGGAAAGACTACGACTAAAACTAAATTTCTACTAAGAATCAGGAAGAGTTAGCTGAAAATTCCGGAACACATAATCAGGAAAGATAGCTTTGACAATTTGACACTCAGAGGGATATACTGATGCCAATAGAGGCAAAGGGAAACATCGAGTAATCTACTGAAGCTTGTGTAAATGGATAAAAAAAAACGGACTGAGAAGGTTTGTTTGTTTGTTTTGTTTTTACGGCATATCAACCTAAATGGGTTAATTAATGCCGTCAAGATTTTTATTGCTAGTAATATTTTTTCTTCAAAAATCTATTTCTGGTAATATTTTTCCTTCAAAAATGTATTGGTGGTAATATTTTTTTCAAAAAATATATAGCTGGTATTTTTTAAAAAAAAAACGTATTTCTGGTAATATTTTTTTCCCTCAAAAATTTATTGCTGACAATAATTTTTTTACAAAGTATTTCTGGTATTAAAACTATTTTACACTTTCATAGTGTTTTGACCCCAGTTTGAGGGTTAACTATTTGCCTATAGCTGGGCCCCTAACAGGTGCTACCAACCTGGATCAGGGTGAACGTAGGAACACCAGCAATTAAGAGGTGGTTCCACACTCCTCAAAACCTCCTAATCAGAGGCCTTGCTGTTAGGAATAGTTTATCGTCTTACCCAGGACGCGGATGTAGTTTACCGTCATACGGAGGACAGGACTGGGAACGAGAGTATGACGTCCAATCAGTTGTGGAGAGCCATGATCACACATGTCCTGAAGATCTAGGCAAGAGATGTTTATCTTTTTAAATATATTTAGGCTTCCAATGAAGCACTTTCTTTAAAACAATTCTGATTTTGGAAAATAATCTAGTATAAACATTTTTATTACGATTATCAAGTCTTTACCTATAGTTTGATTTATCGGAAATCTCAGAAGCTCATTGTTTTTGTTTCTTTTTCAGTTCGATGTCCATCGGATACGATATAAAATACCGTCTAAAGCCAGACGAGGTTTTGTTTGCTGTTAAAGCTGTCTGGACGATCATGTCTCTTTCGATTCATGACTGAATAGGCAGAAGATTTCTCAACAGTAGGTTGCCGTTACTTTTTGTTACAGACTGGTCGCCACCCAAGAATATAGGATCCAATATCTCCTGCTATTTAACCCATAGAGAGGAGATGAATGAATCTCTGACCATACAGAAACGGCGCTCTCTCTCTCTCTCTCTCTCTCTCTCTCTCTCTCTCTCTCTCTCTCTCCACCCATCTGGGAACAACTTTGTCTTCGGTGATTTTAATACGCACCATGACATCTGGCTTAAATACTCAAATATTACTAAATGTGTTGTTCCTGATGACGGTCGTCTTTGAGTATAGAATCCAGAGGTTTGCAGTAAATATTTCGAAGACAGTAGGGAAGCGTAGTTCAGGTTAGCAGTGGATATCCCGGTAAAGTAGCAGAGCGTAGTTCTTCCTTCTGTTCCTCTTCGCCTGACAAGCTGGCACTGGACATTCGGATAGAGTAAACAAAATGGCCGCCTTTATACACGACGGATTGAATATTCTACGCATTCTGATTGGTTAACCCTTCTCTTGGTGGACTATAAAATGAGTCAAGTCATTTTGACTGGCTCACTAGTACATATATCCACCAAAAAATTGCAACAAAATGTAGCCACTATTCTAACATTAATCTTTCCATTGCTCAAATCCTTAATCAAATCATGGATTTCCCCTACCCGTCTTCCTAGGAAATCCGAGCAACAGACTCCTCTACTTGATTTAATTTTATCTCCTATATTCGCAATTACCGAGCTTCACAACACTATCTTTCAGTGATCAGTTTGTAGTATCTTATTGATATTTCGTCCCAGTTAAATAGGATCTTCTTATCCATATCTATTTCTGTTACCAACATGCTGATTTGAACCCATACCTTTATTTTCTTCAAGGTGTCCCCTGTACTAACATTTTTAGTCATCAAATTGAGTATTGTACCACTGAGGTTTCCTCATAGGTCAGAAGTCGGCATGTTTGCTTTCATTCCTTCTCCAAAATACCAGATGAAACTACAATTTTCTCCACGGTTCTCACCAGCATGCACTGTCGCTGTAGCTCACAGGAACCATCATTTTCTGCAATACCAGCGTTACAGCTCGCATCACAACAGACGCCTATTCCGTTGCCTTTCATAATAAAAGTAAATGAGTCGTCGAAGAAGCTAACTCTGTTTGCTGAGAGAACGGGGCACTTTGCATCTAACAACTTTGGCTGTCGTAATTATTGGCGACTCTGTAATAGCATTTTAAATAAGTGTAAATTCTCTATTTCCCTTCTCCTCAGTCAATTTGAGGTGTTAACATCTTCTGTTGATAAAACTGAATGTTTCGCCTGTAAATTTTCTTTAAACTCTACTCTTGAATAATCTTGTGTATGACTGACTAACTTCCCACTCAGAACCGAATCTCTGTTGAGTGTTATGGATAATACCCCTTCTATTAGTTCTGCGATTATATCTAACCTGGATCCCCGCAAATCATGCGCACCTTATTTTATTCTTGTAATATCCATTACGAAGTGTGCTTCAGAACTGGCTCCTATTCTCTCTAAACTGTATAATAAATGGCTCGCCATTTCTTGCTTTGCTGCATGTCCTTATCTGTTTTTTTCAGTTTTTAAGAAGTCGGTTGAACCGTTCAGCCCTTTCAACTATCGGCTTATTAACCTTCTACTTCTTTTATGGAAAATCCTAGAGGTCTTAAACAATGCTTTCTTTTGTCAATGCACTGACTATAATTGTGGAAAGAGTCTATCAAGTACTAGATAAAAATGGCGAAGCCCGGGCTTTAGATTTGGACATCTCGGGTTTGGCATACAGGTCTTCTCCACAAGCTGATAAGTTACGGTGTCTCCGGACAAATTTCTGAACTTTCTCATCAAATCGTGAAATGAAAGCTATTCTGATCGGACACTCGCCCATATCAGTTCGTATTATTGCATGTATCCCCCAGAGCGCCATCCTTGGTCCTACTTGGGTTTTTTTTTATTATTTCTAATAATAACCTTCCCGATGGTATCAGCTCTGATCTTAGTATCTACGCTAATGACACAAGCATTTACTCCTCCTCGGAGAATTCAAGTAAGATACAACGGTTCAAAACTTAATCTAGCAATTGGACAATTTTGTTGTTACACAATATATATATATATATATATATATATATATATATATATATATATATATATATATATATATATATTAGGTTTGGTTTGGTTTGTTTTGGTTTGGTGTGGTTTGGTTTGATTAGTTTTACGGCATATCAACCTCAATGGGTTATTTAATGCCGACAAGATTTTTATTGCTGGTAAAATTTTTTCCTTCAAAAATCTATTTCTTGTAATATTTTTCTTCAGAAATGTATCGCATGTAATTTTTTTTTCAGAAAAGTATATCTGGTCTGGTAATATCTTTTTTCAAAAATGTATTGCTGGTAATAATTTTTTTCTTCAAAAACTTATTGCTGATAATAACTTTTTTTTTTACAAAATATTTCCGGTATTAAAACCTATTTTACATTTTCATAGTGTTTTGATCCCAGTTTGGGGGTTAACTATTTGCCCATAGCTGGGACCCCAACTGGTGCTACCACCTCGGGTCAGGGCGGACCCGGGAACACCAGCAACCAAGAGGTTGTTCCACGCTTCTCAAAACCTCCTGATCAGAGGCTCTGCTACTGAACTCACTTTGTCGTCTTACCCAGAAATTATACTCGTTTGGAAAAAAACCTTTGGTGTTTTGGCTGGTAAATGAACAAACCAATTCCCAAGGAAAAATAAGGGACAAAAAAAGAAAGAACTAAGAACATGTAATTGAGGCGGTAACAAACGTCCAGAGTCCAAAGAAAAAACCCTCCAAAACGAGTATTGCAAATGTAACTAATAAAGTGCTCAATATACTAAGTAGAGAAAATCTAACTATGAACCTCAAGAGCCAGGAAACCTACCTAAGTTTCACCTACGCGGATCATCAGTCATAGTTATATATATATATATATATATATATATATATATATATATATATATATATATATTGATACTTTTATCGTGTTACTTTATAAAATACGTTCTTGTCTAATTAATTATTTAATTAAATTCATACCGTACATAGATATGAACAGACTGGCATAATTATACACACACACAGGCGTATATATATATATATATATATATATATATATATATTATATAAATATATAATTATTTATTTAAAAATATGATTCCAACACGCTACATAAGAGTTCTCATGTTTCAAAACAAGAGCCGACAACTTCAATATAATTATTTGAATTATAGTGAATTAAAGTAAGCTCTGTTCCATCTTCAACCGAAATTTTTTTTGGATTAACTTATTTCTGAAATTTACGTGTTTTATATGCATATTCATTACCTAACAAGTTCTTTACTATTTTCTATATATTTTCACACACACACACACACACACACACACACACACACACACACACACACACACACACACACACACACATATATATATATATATATATATAGATAGATAGATAGATAGATAGATAGATAGATCGATCGATCGATAGATATATAGATAGATAACTCTCAGTGTATATTTCTACGTATTTTACATGAATATAAATTTATCTACACATCTGCATATATATATATATATATATATATATATATATATATATATATATATATATTCTATTATATTGCTTCTTTTTATGATGTTACTTGATGACATAACTTCTTGTCTAATTAATTATTTAATTAAATTCATACTGTACGCGTCTGATTTTGTTTTATATATTTGCTTATTAGTTGGACACTGCTTTATCTACAAAGTTAATGGGAAGGGAAGTTTCGTGACTTTGCAGAAAAAATAACACTAAGAATATTTACAACAAACCTGAATATTCATATTCTAATTACGGTTTCTTTGAAGAAAAAATGCCGCGGTACGTGCAGCAAACATTAATTTGGGAATTATAATCATTTATTTGAGATTGAATTCTTATTAAAAATTACGTCTAACGAATATGCTTGACAGTTTGAAATGGACATTTGTCATTTAGGGATTTAGAAATATTTTATGATATCGCATACTTATTGGTGCTTATAAAAATCACAATTTGGACACTTTGAAGTGGTTTAATCTGTAGCAAGCTTGTCTCGCTAGATCAATTACAGCTGAACAGTGAATTAGTTTCTCACTGAATGCTCTATTATTTCGGCCTTGTGCCACGTCTAAGCTACGCTTGGAAAATCGTTTTGGAGCACCTCGGCGTGGTGTAATGATTCGCAACCTAGTTTCGCTAAACAGTTACGACAGAGTAGTGAGTTCGATCTTCACTGGGTGCCCTATACATCGCACTTCTGCCACATCTAAGCAACCCTTAGATCACCCTGTGCACCACGAGGCGGTTTAATTGTTAGAAAGCTTGCTTCGCTCGAACAATTACGACCGAGTAGTGATTTTGGCCCCTACTGAGTGTCCCATGCTTTCGGCCTAGTGCAACATCTACGCAACACTTAGAACATCACGTTGGGCACCTCGAGGCAGTGTAATGGTTAGCAAGCTTGCTTCGTTCGCACAATGACGACCGAGTATTGAGTTCAGCCTTCACTGGATGGTCCATACTTTCGACTTTGCGCCACATCTAAGTAACACTTAGAAAGTCACCTTGGGCACCTCGAGGCAGTGTAATGGTTAGAAAGCTTCACTGTGTGTCCCATACTTTCGGCCTTGTACACTACGTTTGGAAAATCCCTGTAAATGGCATCAGCTGTAGATTTGTTATAAAACAATTTAGCTTGCAAGTAATTGCTTTTGCATCTTTCTGTCTCGATTATGAATCCAAAAGCTGGCGGAATTAACTTTTAAACGGCTGACGTCATTAATTAATTTTTCATTGAATATAATTTATCGATGATTAATTGTTTATCTAACGATACGGGCATCGTTGATTCATTGTTGGATTCTAAATGACTACCCGATAATCCTAGAATTTGGAAGTTTAATATTTACTAAGATTCGTAGTTACATCATTTCCTGGTGTACTTGCCTGCAGATAAAACTGGAAGATCTAGCCAAAATCTGTCCTATCTGTGCATCCATATTTCACGAATAAAACTATAACATTGTGTATAACATCCTGCAAGAAGTGTGTCAAAAGTTTTAAACTTAAGAATTTAATCCTACGATGGTTTTTACTTTTCTGATTTAAAAGAAAATATAATTTTGAGTTTTTACACACAATTAGGAGGTACGGTGGAGTAATGGTTAGCGGCTCGGATTGAGGAATTGGAGAGCCGAGTTCGAATTCCAGTCAGATCTATTACATTCATTTACGTGTTTACCGTCTTATACTCCCTCGCCCCAAGCTATGGGTAAATAGCAGGACAGACCGTGTTCTATAGCCTTGTTTGGCAACTGGTCTACCGAAGAAAGAAATGGCAACGTACTGCTGGAAAAAAATGCGTCGTAAATCATCTATCGAAAGATACATCATCTCCTAAACGTGTACCACGCTTGGCACATAACTGGCCGATATAGAATTAAAGCGAAAATAATCACAGAACCATCAGTTAGAAAAAGGATTTTTCAAGTTTTTTTAACAGTTAGAAATTTCGTGGAAAATTTTCACGCCGTTTAAGGGTTAAGGTGAATGCGCGGAATCCTCGCATTTGGAAAATGGTAGCGCAGAATATTTTCTGCAAATGCATCGAGTAACCAACCTCATGAGCTTGGGTAAATAGATGGCAGAGGCGATACTGGTTTGGATAGTAATGAAATAAATATTGCTTAGAGCAATATATGATAGGAAGTTGTGGTGAGACATTATCACCATCGGCCTAAAAAGCTACGACACACAAAACTATTACATTTCATAGAATACAAAATCAAAAATAATAAAAACCCTTTCTTTTTAAAGAGTGCTTTTAATCTCCCAAATTCAGGATAGTAGCAAGACAAGTGAACATTTAATTTTAGTATATATATATATATATATATATATATATATATATATATATATATATATATATATGTGTGTGTGTGTGTGTGTGTGTGTATGTATGTATGTTCATGTTAATGTTATGTATGTATATATACGTATTTATATATATATATATATACATATATATTTATGTATGCATACACATATATGTAAAATATATATGTATGCATATTTACGTACTTAGCTACACACACACACACACACACACATATATATATATATATATATATATATATATATATATATATATATATATATACAGGTTAAATTATTTTTTGTTTTAATATCCTAAAACGAATTATATATATATATATATATATATATATATATATATATATATATATATATATATATACCAATACACGCATTCTACCTAAATACAATTTTTAGATTAATCAGTTTGTATGACGATCGCAAAAGCGTGAAACCCAGGTTAACAATCTCACATCTATCCAACCAAATATGTTAGCTCTATCACTGATATTGAGCGCTTTCTAAGTACCGATCATATACTATATCAATAATAATATATACAATATATTACATATATATATTTATTTATGTTTATATTTATATACACACACTTTTCACAAATAGACACACACACACACACACATATATATATTTATATATATATAATAGTTCACTTAACTGAGTACTATTCTTAAGAATGTTTGAAATTCTGCGAAAATAAAAGTTCAGGGTAGATAAGTTAACATTCAATTACATATATATATATATATATATATATATATATATATATATATATATATATATATATATATATATCACTTAACTGATTCGGACACCGATTTTCTTGCCTATATTAGCATTTTTATTCATCGTTGCATTTTGTAGAGAATTAAAATTACGTACAGATAGTATTTCTTCCTTCTTTCTTTGAAGGAACGTTATTCTTTACAATGACAATAGATTTTTTTTTGGTAATTCTACAAATGACGTATAATTAATGCCTGTGTTAAAATTATGATATTTTCAGTTATAATGTAAATCTTAAAATATTGATTTCACTTTTTGTGTTTTCGTATTTAATTAATTTCTAATATTAAATTCATAAAAACTATTGTCCATTCTCGTGCAAATTTTAGGACGATTTATTTATAGTCATATATTACTATCTATCTATCTATCTATCTATCTATCTATCTATCTATCTATCTATCTATCTAGTTTGCTTGCAAGCTATCATAGTTTCTTATACACTATAAACTTCTCTATGTATCTATGTATGTATGCATGAATATATGTATGTTTGTGTGAACGTATTTATCTGTTATATTTTATTAAACCTATCTATCTATCTATCTATATATCTCTCTATCTAGTTTGCTTGCAAGCTATCAGTTTATTTATACACTATAATCTTCTCTATCTATGTATCTATGTATGTATGCATGAATATATGTATGTTTGTGTGAACGTATTTATCTGTCATAGTTTATTAAACCTATCTATCTATCTATCTATCTATTTATCTATCTATCTATCTATCCTACTTTATTCATGTCCCATAAACCTCCCTATCTACCTACCTACCTACCTATCTATCTATCTATCTATCTATCTATCTATCTATCTATCTATCTATCTATCTATCCCCCCTCTCTCTCTCTATATATATATATATATATATATATATATATATATATATATATATATATATATATATATATATATATATATATATATATATCATAGTTTATATATACACTATCTATCTATCCTTATACATGTATGTGTGTATATGCGTGTGAGTGAGCGAGCGAGCGTATGTAATAGTCTTTATATGTCATTTTTGGTTTTTCGTAATCCTTTTATGTTTTGTTTTTGTGTGGCCGAACCAATGAGCGTGTTTCAGCCATCGGAAATACAAAATACAGACGAAAACCGTTGAACGTTGAACAAAAAGAAGTCGGAGTGACTTCAGATATACGGCCATGTGTTTGGAATCCACCGGGGACCACGAAAATGGCATTGTCCTCGTGCTGTTTCTTTCAGGAGACTCAATGACAAAGGCCACAGTATGCCAATACGATGACACTTGGCGGGATCACGTCTTGACAAATGGTGCATTGAATGTTAAAACGAAAGGGCAGCAACGCATTTCAAATGTGGGGAATCGACATCAGAGGAACGAGTCAAAAAAAAAAAAAAGGGGGTGCGCTCATCAAGAATTCTTGAATCGCTACTTGTCGGTTTTGACAGATTACTAGCACTAACTTGTCAACGACAAACAACAACCAAAAGCCGAGTGTGGTCAGGCTTCTTGCGAAGAAGAAGCACAGCCGACTACCTGGCATACGTCAAACGTTTTCGGCGCCTATTTAATTGTGCCCACCGGGAGCTCGCACAATATGCACCCGCTACGGCGATACGGTCAGCAAAATAAGACGAGAAGTGACCGATGGGCATTTGGGGGCAACTGGGTAGTCTTCGGCTAATTCGGAAGTGCAAAGGTATTGCATTAAATTGAATGAAGGCTATTGTGCAAAAAAAAAAAAAAAAAAAAAAATAGAAAAGAAAAAAAAAGGAAACAGATCTCTTTCCCGGAAAAGAAAAGAAAGACAGCTACAAGTTTGGGTGGGGGTAAGGTTTCGAGATCACACATCAGAAGCCGTTTCGCTTTCCATTTTATTCAACGTTAGACTCTTTGGTAACTGTATTTTATTTTTCTGATTGCTCTTGTCATATAAAAACAAAACGTGTATATATATATATATATATATATATATATATATATATATATATATATATATAAAAAAAGGCTTAAACACTAATATTCCATGGTCATAATTTATTCCATTGGAATCGTAAATGCGATCCAATTAATCAGACCTACAAATTCAAAAAGAAAACAGAAAAAACAACTCCGGGAATAAAAAATAAAATTTAGTGAGAGTGTATGTATGACAGTGTATGTATGACCATGGAATATTAGTGTTTAAGCCTTTTTATTATATTCTTACTCTGTCCTGGACATTGAGTTCTACCTGGATTCTATCCTCTTGGATTTTTTTTATACAAATATATACGTATGTGTATGTATGTAAGTATATATATTTATATAGTTTTGATATATGATTGCATATGTATGTGTATATTTACCACTAATATTATCTCTCTCTCTCTCTCTCTCTCTATATATATATATATATATATAGATAGATAGATAGATAGCGAGCGATAGAGAGATGGAGAGATAGATTAGAAGAAAGCAAAGCAAAGAGTGATGAAAGAAATTATGAAATAGAATTTCTCGTGTCGGTGGATTGTAACGCATATTTGGGATCTTTTTTTTTATGGAAACTGAAAACAAAAAGGAAAGGTACTTAACATCAGAAAGAGACAGTGGAAACTTCTAGGGCACATAATGAGGAAAGAGGGTTTGGAAAATTTGGCACTCGCAAGACATTGAAAATAAGAAGGACGAAGGGAAACGATAGATAGATAGATAGATAGATAGATAGATAGATAGATAGATTTAGTGATTGATTGATTTATAGTTATGATCAGTCCGTCATAGCCAAATGTCAAAAACTATCTGATGTTGAGTATAAAAGACTCCAAAAAGCTGACCGCTAATAACCTTCGACACACTAATTCAGCACGAACGAATAATAACTGATATCACTGGGGCAATAATGAAACGGTATCCCATATCAGCCAATCAATGGACACCTGATGATGGCCAGATTGTACTCAGTAGAAATGTTGTGGCTGTCTTGGCGTACATTCTAACCAAAATCTTTGTGTCTATAATAACATCTATCTCAACCAAGATGAGAACAATAGTTTCAAATAATACAAGAATACCGAGAAAGAATGCTTGGAAAAACTGACACTCACAGGACATTAAAAGTAAAGAACAACAAAGGCCAGGAAATTGTGGAGAGCCATGACCACCAACGTCCTGAAATGATATGGCACATGTTTTTATTTTTTTATTTTTTATTTTTTTTTACTAACAGAACTTACAGGATTAAATCAACACATTCATTTTTTCTCCTTAAACCTCTGAATTTAATCGGGACATATGACATAAAAGATATTTTTAACTATGGTACTCGAATTTAGATATAAATTAATGGAAGAAAAAGATATATAATTTTTTATATACCAATATTTCTACGTCGTTTCCTGGCAGATCTTCTATACTCATCACGTGGAATACTAAATAAGAAATTTTATAAAGAGATAAACAAAATTGTCTAGACTAGCAATCTCACGATCACGAATCCCATAACCCTATCAGGGTCGTTGGGGTACCAACAGTCAAAAGTTGTAAGACAGCCTGACGTAGCCCAACCATCTCCTGGCTGCTTTGAAGTTAAAGTTTTCCTTCTCCTAAACTGGTTGCCAACCAAGGCTATAATTTTCTCTGGGCGATGGTATTTTTCACACATAATTGCCATGACTTAAATAACATAACCCAGTCGAGAAATAAGTAAATTTTCACCAATAACACTAATTTATTTACTGCTGATTTTGATCCGCCTTAATGAAACACCCTTATATATAATCCGTCTTAATGAAACACCATTTATAATTGAATAAATGTAATTGTACTTTTTCTTTTTTACTCTGTCTATAATAATTTTTTAATATGTTTAAATATATGTATATATCAAAACTATTTTCATTTATCATGTTTTCATTTATAGCAAGCAAGAACACTTGAATATGGCATAATTGTTAGCAAGGTTGTCTCACCTTATCAATTACTACTGAAAAGTGAATTCGATCCTCACTAGGTGCTGCATACTTTCGGTCTTGTGCCACGTCTAAGCTTTGCTTAGTAAATTAATTCTTTTATTCTTCCCTGACTCTTCCCGGAAAAGTTGAAAATTCATATTAGCTCAAGACCCATGGGCCACCCCAACACCAGGCAATACCTCTCCTTTGAGAAGAAGCTGGGATCATTACCCGGCGAGTAAGTGCCATGTCCTACTTACCCGTACCTGGATGGAAGAGATGGATACCTACCCTTTTTGAAAGATTCGCAGTAAATTTATTTAAACTAAAACTCTTCATTTTATATGAAAATTTATGGCTGGATAAATTTATAACTGACATGTGATATTTTTCAAAATCGAATTCACCCCATGCAAGGCAGTAAAGTCACTAAGACACAAGGGGTTACTGGGTAGGAAAGAATTAGAAAACAGAAACATTAAGGAGCGAGAACAATAAAAGTGTAATCAGGAAAACAGTAGAAAACGATCGACATTGCATTTAAAATATCGAAGATTCATACCATTTCCAAATGGTGTAGGAATGTAATGAACTCGACCTGGAATTCGAACTCGGCTCTACCGATTCATTCATCCGAGTCGTTATCCATTACGCCTCCTGCAACAACCTAACGAAACAGAATAAAATAAAATGTAAAAGTTTAAAATTTCAGCGTCCTTTTCGTGCACATGTGTAGTTACATCAACGAAAACATCACTTTGTCCGATAAAGTCTTAAAGCCGCCTTTTGCAATTTTTTTCCCCACGTTGACATTAATTTTCCTAAATTCATATGTGCTGTATGTCTAAAAAAATAATTTAAATTTACAACTTACCAAGGGACGTTTCCTAAAAGCAGTTGATTAGAGCCTTGCATCCATTCTATTTGATCTGCCCGTTTCCGTGATATTAAATTTACAAAATCCATTGCACATTGTCTACGCAAATTTTGTGGTGATTTATATGTAATTAAACATTACTAATATCTATCTATCTATCTATAATTTCTTTATGTAACATAAATCTATCTATTATAACTTTTTTATGTTACATAAATCTCGTTCTATCTATCTATCTATCTATCTATCTATCTATCTATCTATCTATCTATCATAATTTCTTTATGTAACATAAATCTATCTATTATAATTTATTTATGTTGCATAAATCTCGTTCTCTCTATTTATCTATCAATCTATCTAGTTAGTTAGCTAGTTATATAGATAGATAGATAGATAGATAGATAGATAGATAGATAGATAGATATCATAATTTATTTATGCACCATAAACTTATCTATGTATGTATCTATTATATGATATTTATGCGCCATAAACCAATCTATCTATCTATCTATCTATCTATCTATCTATCATAGTTTATTTGTACACTCATCACGGAAGCAGGACGGATCAGATAAATTTTGCTAGATTTGCTAAATCTAGCATAATAATATATTAGTCCTAATAAGTAATGTTATTAAGGTTTATTAATACAAACTTTAATGATATGCACTACGTCTTTTTTTAACGCTGTTTCTGGCTGCCTTGCGCGGCTTCTAATCAATATTTTAAAATTAATCTAAATGCTGCTATTTTAAAATAAATAGTCGTATATTTGAAATTTTGAGGCGAGGTAAATTTTTAACGCTAAAATTAATGAAACTTCCCTGTGCCTTTTCTATAAGTATTTTCATGGTAATTGTCCTAATGAGCTTTCCCTGCTTCTTGTATATAAATTGTAAATATTCATTGACGTTTCATTTTTAAATGTTGTTATTTCATTCCCCCTCCCACCACCACAGACAAATTGAACATATGGGAACTAGTTAGAACTACATAGAGACTTGAGGTATTATGGTGACTGTAGCAAGAATGGTAAGTAAGAATGTGTTGTTTTGACTATTTAAATGCCAGCCTTCCTCCGTCTACCCCTTTTTGCTTTGTGTTGCATTTTGGAATTGTTGAAGGGTTCTCCCCTTTTTACACAAATGGACTCACCCAGGGTATACATATACTACTGCTAGTGAATACCCGGGAGAAGAACGAGCAAGAGTCACAGTGAGCAAGCACGTAGACTCAGTAAGAAGTCATAGAGTGATACGTCGATACAAAAGTCTGTATATATATATTTTGCTACTAACCCGCATTCTTGGAACTACTAACCTGCATTACCAGTTTGTATTATTACATTAATACATTTATTTTCCTATATTCCTTCTTGGCGTTTGTTATTTATTGGTACCGGATTTCATCCCGGAATCCACAACAGGTATTAAAACGAAACAAATGTTGCCTTCCCCTTTGGTATCTCGACTTAATGAATTTAAGCGGTGTACGAGACTGGTAGTGAAGTATCATTATTTTGCAGTTGAAATGGCTAAATGTAACCGTAAGTTCTATGTTAACAGTTTCCTCTCTTACATTTGGCGCTAGCGGAAATCTGTTCCAGCCTCTTCCTTTACAGTCTACTTTGATCTTCGAAAATTTAAACGTAATGTTAATTTTTATCGTCTGTTCTCTTAATTCCGATCCTTTTATTGTTCTCTCTCCTTAATAATGCTATTCTCTTTCTCATATCCTTTCACATTTTATAACCGCTTCCGTCTTAGTAGCTTTATTTCCTTACTAAGAGAAAATCATTTAAAAAAAATGTTTTAGCTTGAAAACGTGAGGCGAGATCATTTTTAATATTCAAGAATACAATTTTTGATTTACTTTGTTTAAAACATGTGCATGCAAAAATATTTAACTAGAAAAAATGTTGATTTAATATGAAAATATGTGGCTGGGGAAACGCATAACTAACAAAGTGTTTGTTAATTGAAGCGAATTCAACCCCTCAGTCAGTTATGTGCCATGGATGAAACACGCCTAGGTGACCATGTATGTTTCGATACATGACTGACGAGTCAGATTTTTCCCGCAGTAGGTCAACATTTCTTTCTACGGTAGACTAATTGCCATCCAAGGCTATAGAACCCTATTTAGAAGAATTTAGAAGAGGATTTATACCTTTCCCAAGGGTATTAGCACGTAAGTGAATGTAATGTATTCGACTGGAATTCGAACTCGGCTCTAGTCCTAGCTGCTATCTATTGCTCCACCGTGTCTGTCTCTTCGTTCTCTCTGTCTCTCTCTCTCTCTCTCTATATATATATATATATATATATATATATATATATATATATATATATATATATATATATATATATATATATATATATTATTAGATAGATATTAGTTTATTTATACACCATAAACTTATCCATGTATGTATGTACGTATTTATGTATCTGCCTATCTATCATAGATTATTTAAGGACCATAAACCTGTCCACCTATCTATCTTCTGGGTTACTGGATGTGAAAGAATTAGAAAGCAAACATTATTAAGGATCGATAACAATACAAGAATAACCAGGATAACATTATATAACGATTAACATTATATTTAAATATTTGAAGATCAAATTTGGCTGGAAAGCAAGAAGCCGAAATGGAGTTCCATAAGCGAGAAGAAAAGAAACTGAACTTAGAGTTACATCTAGCCAGCTCAACTGTAAACTGATGAGAACTTTTTATCTCGTACTGCGCTTATATCCATCAAATATAGGTATTATAGCGAAGAGCTCATTCGAACAATTACCATAAAAGTAATTATAAAAAAGGCACAGGGAAGCCATATTACGGCTGTGGGAAAATAACTGAATCCGAGATGCCAAATCAGGACCCATAATATTGCTGATTCTTTGAATTTTATCCAGAATTTTTTAATATATAGCAAGAATAACGGACCACACGTGGCAGCTGTATTGGAATCATGGGCGAATGGTAAATTTATAGATATGCAACATTTACTTTGAAAATGTGATGCAGGTAAGAATTTTCTAAACTAAAATACATGCATAAGTTTTACAGGTATGAGGCGGGCTAAATTGTTTAAGCACTAAAATGTTATATTTAATCTAAATTAGCAGTATTTTGTGTGTTAGGTTGTTGCATATATTCGTTCGTTTTTGCTGATGTTCAGCGCATGATCCCGAGGAATGATATTTCGTACCATTTTTTTTTTACTTCTTTGTAACTCTAATCATTTCGGGAACGTGTTGTTAAACGTTCTTAAAATTTTATTTCAGATTAGGCACCATGAGTAGACAAAAATCAGCATTTTCGACTTATTCCCTTTGCTTTTTGATCAAGTTTGCAAATCTACTCGCCACATTTGTGCTGTGTACGGAGTTGACTTCATACCAACAGAATGACACAGAAATGGTTTTTCCCGTTTCAAGTAAGGGAAGTTCGAATTCACAGACTCTCCTTGTTCTGCCCGACCCGTTCAGTTTGATGAGAATTAATTGGACTCACTAATTAAAGAAGGGTCGTGACAGACCGCTAGTCTCAGAAGATGGCAAAGTCTCATGTTTCTCTCGCTCGTCTTTACCCAAATAATGTCCAGAAACACAAAGCCACATGCACTGACCGAGAGAAACACACTCAAGAGTTCTTCCATTGCTGCCGGTTTCCTCAGTCGACACCTGGCGACTCGTGGCTCAAAAAAAGAGAGCCCGATTGAGAAGTTCTGCCATATCTAACATGATCTCCTGATTTAACCCCTTCAGACTACCATCCTTTTTTTGTCGCTTTCCAACAATTTGAGGGATGTTTCGTTCAACAACGATGTAGATCTTAAAATGTGGCTTGATGAATGTTTCGAGTCAAAACCTCGTGATTTCTATCGTCCACGCATTGAATCGTTAGCAGGGGATCTTGTATGATTTATCAGAATAAATAATAAAGTGTTTTTTTAATTTAACACTTACTATTTATTAATTATGCAACACCCTTATAGTTTAACTTTCAAAATTCGTTTATATTGATTATTTTTTCAATATTCATTGAGGTGGCATAAAGCAGTGGAAGGTGGCGCAAAAAAAATAAAACCGTTAACTACAACAGATAATGTTCATCTAAGAATTTCGAACATATAAAATTATTATATTTTCATGTTGCTATATTAATGTATCATTCACTAGTTTCTCATTGTGAGATTATATCCCATAATTTTTACTCTCTTTTCTTACAACACTGAAAATTAAGACTATTTAAAATATTCACGGTGAAATCTGTTTTTTTCTGCAAAAGAAATAAGTGTTAATTTCACTCGTAATTGAAATACAATAGTAAGTCAAAAGTTATCCCTACTTTCGCGATATCTCTTTAGGTTCTCACATTGCCTTTGCTGTTACAGTGTAAACATGGCCGCTCCGCTAGAAGTGTGCACCAAAGATGAACAAAGAGCAGTGATCCGAATCTGCAGAGAACATGCTACCTCGTCGATGGTAAATTGCCGGTTCGCCATTAGCATCTATCACGCTTCCTGAATCTTATAGTCAGTGATGGAAGCTGACTTCTACGCGGTAGTGCACTGTAGCCGTATCGTGTTAAATGTCTTCGATGAATTTCAGCCCCTGACACATATTCTGACCATAAAAAACGATCGCTGCTCTTTTTTTCTTCTTGGTGCACACTGCTAACGGAGCGGCCATGTTTATACAATAGCAGCAGCAAGAAAGCCGTCACGATCATGCTCAAACTTCGATCACGTGACAAGAATAAAACCGAGTCAGCACGTATAAACAGAAGGCAGTGTAACAAGCCTAAATATATGTTATGGCAAAAATACTGATAACTTTTTTTTTATTTACCCTCGTATTGAAACCGCACGACGAAAACACAAAAAACTGACTGGAATTAATTGACTTTATAATGAGGCCAATCCATGAGGCAAGTTTGTATATATCAAAGCAATATTGGCGGGAAATGTATATCAATGTGGAAAAGGTTTTCGTGTGACGTTTTTCGTCTTATGTCCTAAAGGACAAAAAGCGTGACACGAAAACTTGCCAGGGTTGGGGAAACCTCCTGGGGCTTGGTCTTAAATATTCAAAGAATATGAAAGACCTCGGTATATATATATATATATATATATATATATATATATATATATATATATATATATATATATGTGTGTGTGTGTGTGTGTGTGTGTGTTTGTTTATTTTGGCAGCATATTTTCATTCAAGCAGGTTTGGTTAAATAATTTAGACTCATTATGTCTACTCATTTAAATTTTATTCCTTTCGAGACCACGAATTAATTTCATGGTGGCCATAGAAAATTGAAAAATACCAAAATTTCCTTTCAAACAATTTTTTTATTTTCCCAAGAACTTTCAATCTGATCTGAGACCATTTTCAGCAGGTTAAATTGTCTAAGGATATATATATATATATATATATATATATATATATATATATATATATATATATACGTACTTCCGTATATTCAAAAATATTTTTTCACTGTTCGTTTTAGTGCGTCGTTGTTGTAACACCAGCATCCATTTTTATTAGAGATGCAATCTCCCACAGGACATTTAAATTGATATTCAATGTTGGGTCTTTTGTAAGATGCTAGTTGATGGAGTGGAATTGTTTTGGACGACTAGATTGGTTGTATTAAGTTTACTATAGTATATAATTAATTTTATTTTTTGTTTACTTGGATAAATGGAGGATATATTAATGTTTATGAGCCTTTTTAGAATTTTTCCCCCTCCTGCTTATGATTAGAATGCTATTTCTTATCGTATAGTATTTGATGATATATTCTGTTCATTTTTATTTATGTTTATATTTTCAATAGCTTGTCTAGTTTGTTCGTCAACGATGTAATTAGGAAAGTCATTATTAATGAGGATTTGTTTAATATTTTTTAATTCAGTATAGAAATCTTTCTTGTTGAAGAGTTTGTTTTTACACGGTTTACTAAGTTTCGTATAATAACTATTTTGTAACAATTAGGGCATTCACTTTTATAGATAACTATGCACGTTTTTATGTTAGTTGCCTTTAATATGAGATAGCAAATGTATTATTATTAGTGTATATCAATACATCAAGAAACGTGATTTTATAGTCTTTGTTAAGTTCACATGTGAACTTAACAAAGACAATAAAATCCCGTACGGAATTTTTTTGTTTTTTGTAGTTCATGTATTTTGTCTATGTCTTTAACGGAAATCAGAATGTTATCTACATATCTTAGGTAATTTTTATTTTGTAGTATTAATTACTTTATTTTCTAGCTTAGCCATGTAGAAACTGGTAAATGTTGGTCCCAGAACCTCTAGAGACACCATCGCATTGTACGTATGTTAATTTGATGGTCACAGAAAGGATCATCTGTGGTGCACATCAGGAGTAGATTTGTTTAAATATTAGAATGAATTTTTAATAGAGAGAGAGATGGAATGTTGCAGATATTCTTAATGATTATATATATATATATATATATATATATATATATATATATATATATATCGTTTCCCTGACTAAGACGTTGATTCAACAGCGAGTGAAGCTAAAGTTTGTTTATTGTTGGTTTTGCTTTTAATTTTGTTTTTTTGTTTTTTTTTAGAATTTGGATTACTTCGTGTGTTGATTTTATGCTGTATTTATTTGGAATGGATGGTGTAATTAGTTGATTAAGAACTTTAGATAGTTGGTAAAAAGGAGTGAGGATTTTGTACATGATGGATTTAGCATATGAAGGAATGTTTGGTTTGGTTTGGTTTGGATTGTTTTAAGGCATATCAAACTCAATGGGTTATTTAATGCCAACAAGATTTTCATTGCTGGTAATATTTTATTTAAAGAAATGTATTGCTGGTAATAAATTTTCGTCAAAAATTTATTGCCGGTAATAATTTTTTACTGAGAATTTATGGTATCAAAATCTATTTTTACACTTTCATATTGTTTTGACCCCATTTTGGGGGTTAACTATTTGCGCATAGCTGGGACCCTAACAGGTGCTACCACCCCGGATCAGGGTGGACCTAGCTAGGAACATCAGCAATTAAGTGATGCTTGCACACTCCTCAAAACCTCCTGATCGAAGGCCTTGCTGTTGGACGTAGTTTATCATCTTACCCAGGACGTAGATGTAGATTATCGTCGTACCCAGGACGGGGAGAAGAAAGTTAGGTGTTTATTTATAGTTTCATATATATATATATATATATATATATATATATATATATATATATATATATATATATATGTATATATATATATATACATATATACTGTTTTGAAAAACAAGGAATTTATTAATGGTGATAGTCACTAAGGCCCTTTTGTCGAACATCTCATCAGGAGAAAATCATTGGAAAAATCGATAAATTAAATGAAAAGAACAACTACAAAATTGAATTGCAAAAAAAGGGGGAAACACGCTAAAATCAGTACCATATAGGTATATATACTTATCACGAGGGGAGGGGATATCGCGTGTAAATAATTAGCGAGGGGCAGTTAAAATAAAGTATCTCCCAACAAATTAAGGGACTTCACAATGTCTTTTTGTCGGCAAAGAGAAGGTTTCCGTAATCCTATACAGATTGATTTCAAAATCTTCAAATGATTGTTGGAACCAGCTATGTGAATAATTTTGAACCACTCTTTCGTATACGACTTGGCAAAGGCTATATTCTCTACTAAGTGTTGAACATTTGTAAAACAAAAATTAATCAACAACATGTACCTTCTAAAATACAACATGGCAAAATCGACAACATGTTATCTTCCCTCTACAAATATGGAATCGGCTATTGCTCAACATATATATATATATATATATATATATATATATATATATATATATATATATATATATATATATATATATATATATATATATATATATATATATCCTGGTTTGTAGTCGCCAAATATATTTGGAAGTTTTAAGCTATTTACTCCTGTGTAATTGACTGTGATAAGTTTATTGAATTTCGATTTTAATTGGTTAATCATATTTTTGCGTACTTTTTGTAAAACTTGTTGCAACTTTGAATAATAGTCCGATTTATTTATCATGACGAAAATATTGTTTTTTGTCCGTGTTTTTAACGATTATATTGCTGTGTTTACGTTGTCCTTTAGCTGCAATTCTTTGTTGTAGTGATAGAAATCTGGACGTGTTTTTCCCATTGCCATGCTTATCTTTCAGCCTTCCAGATTTCTGGTTATATATATATATATATATATATATATATATATGTGTGTGTGTGTGTGTGTGTGTGTGTGTGTGTGTGTGTGGACTCTCCCGTCGTATTCGACGTATGATGTTCAAGCATCTCAGTTTATAACAACCGACAGCCCAGACACTAGCACATATTATTTGATTATAGTGGTGAAGGCTTTGTGAATAAACAACCCAACTTTTTGAAGGGCCGAATACAGAGAACTGGTGCACTACGTGCCACAAGAACCCCAAACCACCTTCCGCAGGATTTTGGATTCAGTGTTGTCCTTCTCCTACACCAGTTTCCAACCATGGCTACAGAACCCAGTATGTCCTGCTATTTACCCATATCTGGAAGAATTCTTTTCCCAAGGGTATTATCACTTTTGTGTGATGGATTCGACTGGAACTCGGATCTCCGATTCTACAATGCGAGCCGCTATCCACTACTCCATACATACATACACAAAACACACACACACACACATATATATATATATATATGTATATATATATATATATATATATATATATATATATGTGTGTGTGTGTGTGTGTGTGTGTGTGTGTGTGCGCACGCGCTCGTGTGTGTGTAAATAGCTACACGTATAGCTTACATATAGCTATTCGCATCCAATGGGGTAACACATGCGCTCACATTCATACACACATTCTCTCATACAGAGAGAGAGAGAGAGAGAGAGAGAGAGATTGTGCGTGCGTGTGTATATGTGCGTGAGACGGAGATTAACGAAGTAAGCCTTACGTACTGAGAACTTACAATGCAACATGAAAATAACATCATAGCTAAATAGTCTAAACATACAGCATAGTCCTTTATTTTATGCCTGACTGCATCTGACATATTTCATCAGGAGGCCCTTCATCATCGCAATGTCGGTGAAGAGATGCCAAAACACTTGTAAACACCTTCACGAATCTGAGAAGACTGAGTAATTGGCCCGTATTTCACCCTGATCCTCACCGTAAACACACAAAGCATTTCCGACCACCTTCGACCGCACCAAATTTTAAAAGAACGCAAGACCCCCGCATCTCCCGAACCAACTTCGACAACATACGGAAGGATGGGGCAACTCCACTCACTCCCAGCGACACTTTGAATTTGTCCAATGAGTCTTAATTCATCCATATTCGTTCATCAAATTACACTCCGTTGCTTTCTGGGCAAACGGTTCTTCGCGGTAGCTTTGTCTTATCTCATACTGTTATATATATATATATATATATATATATATATATATATATATATATATATATATATATATAGCTGTTGACGTCTTCGCTGTAAACATAATTTTAGTTTGATATACATATCATGGATGTGTATGTTTGCATATCTGTAAAATTCACACACACACACACACATATATATATATATATATATATATATATATATATATATATATATATATATATATATATATATATATATATATATATATATATATATATATACGCGTATGTAAAGAGAGAAAAGAAGGAAAAAATGAGATATTGAATGTAAACATTATCATATATTCATATTCATATACATAATACGGGTATGAGAATGTTGCATCTTGAGTCATATATATATATATATATATATATATATATATATATATATATATATATATATAGCTGTTGACGTCTTCGCTGTAAACATAATTTTAGTTTGATATACATATCATGGATGTGTATGTTGCATATCTGTGTAAATTCGCACACACACACACATATATATATATATATATATATATATTTATATATATATATATATATATATATATATATATATATATATATATATATATATATATATATATATGCGTGTATGTAAAGAGAGAAAAGAAGGAAAAATGAGATATTGAATGTAAACATTATCATATATTCATATGCATAATACGGGTATGAGAATGTTGCATCTTGGAGTCATATATATATATATATATATATATATATATATATATATATATATATATATATATAATCAATGATGCGAAGTGGCGGCATTTTATATTTTTAATTTCCCGCATACGCGTCGTTTGTTTTTGGTTTTGTCGACTGCAGAGTATAGTAGTGTTTACTTCGTCAGAAATTTCGAAACTGCTTGCCATTGTACTGCTTGCCATTCGTGCCGGAATCTCCAATACGAACATTGCAGTGTTTGGGTGTCAATCTGAGGAGAGTGCTGAGGATTCGGAAAGATTTGGATGAGTCTAATGGTGATTACGAAGGTGTTCGGATTGATTACAAACTGATGACGATATTAGGCCTCCATTCAGCTTCCCACAAGGCCTCAGACTCAACATGTAAGCCTACATCAAGTGCTTTGAGGAGGTAATACTTCCCTGGGTCAAGGGGGGTGGTTGCTGGAAGATTCTGTGTCTAGCAATATGATTCTGCATTACGCCACACAAGCAAGAGTCAGACAATTTCTGCGACTACATCATGCCTTATATCTGGCCACCTAACTGCCCAGATGCCAACACCGTTGATTATTATGTGTGGGGTGCATTTGAGTGAGAGACCAAGAAAACTCTTTGTAACATCGAAGATGAAGTGAAGGTAAAGATTGGCGCAGCATTTATCAACTTAAAAAAGGAAGCCGTCCAGAAGAGTTGCAAGAGATTCCGAAGTCGTCTCGAGGTTGTAGTTGAAGCCAATGGCGATTTTCGTGAATAAATTCACTGTTAAGTATTTCAAGATATTTTTTGTAATTTTTAAAAATATATTTATTAAAATGAGATGTCAGTGTTATTTTAATTTTTGCATCATTTAACCACAAATTATCAATTGCTCCTATATATTTATATACATCCCATGAAATTGCTTCGTGAGTAAAACTTTGAATCGTTCTAATGGTGAGGATAATATATATATATATATATATATATATATATATATATATATATATATATATATATATATATATATATATATATATATGTATTTATTTATATATATATGTGTGTGTGTGTGTGTGTGTGTGTAAGAACTAAATTTTAAGGTGTGCTATATTTATGGGATAAAGTGCTCAATATCAGAGATAGAGCGTATGTAAATATAAATATAAAAGTGAACATTGAAGTCAACACTCAGTGACGACAGGCTGTTTCATGCTGGACGCAATCAATATAATGAACACACACACACACACACACACACACACACATTTTCTCATTTGTAAATGTTTACGAAATCTACTCTTATCTACTCCGAAGGCCGAGTCAAATAAAAAAAAAATGCATGGTTTCATTTTGATCTACCGTATATACTTGATGCGCAAATTTTCAGTTATAAAAATGACTTTATCATATATTTCGTTTATCATGTGTGTTCCTTTTTGAGATCATAAATTATGATAATATATATATATATATATATATATATATATATATATATATATATATATATATATATATATATATATATATATATAATATATAATAATTTTTAATAATACATTTCTTTATCACATCTTCTAGTTAAATAAGTTAAAAAAGAAAAAGAGAATGATAAAAGTATTGTTAGTAACGCTATACTCGTTGCGTAAACGCGTACAGCCATAAACAACCGAACGAGAAACAGCTAAACAACCGAACGAGAAACAGCTAAACAACCGAACGAGAAACAGCTAAACAACCGAACGAGAAACAGCTAAACAACCGAACGAGAAACAGCTAAACAACCGAACGAGAAACAGCTAAACAACTTATAAATGTTAACAATGGAAATGATTCACATTAGCTGTTTATGTTTTATAATACGATACTAATATGTGAATATTACATGCATTATTATTGTATACAGTTAAATAATGTTTTTTTATGTTTATTTTAAATACAACTGTACTGTTAACTACAGTAAATGGCTATGTAGTTTAGTCAACTACATAGCCATGGCCGGCAGTACATACGCTATTTTTCTATTTTGTGTATGATGCGACCCCCTTAAAATTGGCCTTAAAATTAGGTCTTCAAAGGTCGCATGATACGCGAGTATATATGGTACCTTTTTAAACAATAAAAGGACAGAGCTATAAAGTATTTTGAGAAAATTATTTTTAAATGTTCTAATAATTCAAACTTTCATAGATTTATTTTTAATTTTTAGGGAACGTTCTTTTCATCAATTTTGGGCTAAAGTCATTATCCGGAATATCAGTGTGTTCGTCGCGAGAATTTGTCTTAAGGATGACATAAGTGTTTGGCAACCATATTCGGAAGAGCTTATATGTCTTCATAAAAAATATTTGGTCACTCTTTTTTTGAAAATTTCTTAAATCGATTTTATAATTTGTAAAGGATTAACAAGTTTCTTTCTGAGATTTTACTCTCATATCATCTGCTTTCATATACCAGGTCCTTTCATACAATGAATAAACATGGCTCTCCACAACTTCCTGTTTATTTTACTCTAAGTAATTCCTGCTTATTTGCCACACCTTTTTGTCTTTGCGATCCTCAAGCTCGTTATATTATTTTTTCTTCTTGTTTTCTACTTCTTCTGCGCGCCATGTACCTTCCAGACGTGAGAGATGATGGTTCTCCACAGCATCCTATAATTTGTAATAGTAAGGTTTTGTCTTTTCGTTATCTTACCCGATCTCTGTTCTGCTATCTGTTTATAGTAAACTAGTTATGTAGGTCACTCGCCTCTTTTCTCTGTCTCTCTTGCCTTCGATATACCCTGTTCGTGTTAGATTCTCCAGGCCCTTTTTCCTCATTATATATCCTAGAAATTTGAACTGTTTCTTGCTAATTATAAATATGTGTTCTTTTTTGTTTCCGCTTTCCTTAAAACTTCCTTTTTAATCCGAAGTCCGGTTCATGGTATTCTCAGCATCCTTCTGTAGAACCACATTCATGTTGCCTCAGCTTCATTTCTGATGAGATTACCGCTGCTATAGAGGGTAACTGACATTACATATATTAAACCCGTAGATTAAATAAAGAGTTCAGTTAAGAATTCCCTGTAGGTTACCCTAGATCGATATATACCTGAGGAGGGTTGGCGATACAACGGCCGAAACGTTATGATAACAACAACAAAAATGAGGACAATAGTCCGTATATAAATAGTAAATAATCATACTCTCTGTATTCTTGCAATTGTTATAATTAGTCCTTAGTGGTATATATTAATCAAAAGTTAACTTAAGCGTACCTTTTGTTTATATAAACTTTTACGGTTAAATGCTTTATAAATTTCAGCCCAATATTTCAACCTAAAATATTGTTCATAAATGTGTTTCGTTCAGTTGACTTGAGCCAGGGGTGTTAAAATCATGTCGGCATATTGATAATCACCTCTTTAGGTTTGAGAAGCCGTTTAAATGACCCAGGGACAAGACGTGCTTTCCTTGAAGGAAGATACGTAAAAGCTTTAAATTCTGGAAGCCGGAGGAAAAACGAGAAAGTGAATACATTGACATCAATGTATCTGCAACATCGCTGATTTTACAATAAGACGAATACGTTAACTGCTAATTAAATAAATAGATGTAGATTTTGTGACACTATGATAAATGTTTACCGCAAAAGGTAATTGAGTGACAAGGAAGTATTTCCAAAATCGCTCCCGAGTCCTGGGCACCATGAAAAAAAAAGTGATGTGCCCGTGGTTGGAGCAATGGATTAATATCCATTTAGAATTCCTAAAAAAATATTGAAACACTAAATGCACATTTACACGTCCAGCATCTGCAACATGTCCGTAAATATTATGTTGAAAAATTCCCTGCATCCGTCAATAAGAAAAAAAAAAGATGTTCGTGGATTTTGGCGAAAAACATTGCCTCGCACGAGACAGTGAACCAAATGAGCAGAAGACCTAGCAGAAGAGCTAGCAATTGTTTCGATATAACCATCTCGCTTCTTGTCTTCTCAGACCTGAAATCCAGATGGCACAACGAGTTGATCTCCTGGTGATCAGCATCAGCCATGTTGAGGCAAAAATAGTTTTCTAAGATGGCTGAAAGTTAGTAGTTTCGTTTTAGAGGCGTTCACATTTACAAGCTATTTATGACCCCGCTTAACAACTGATTAATGTTCATTTTAGAGATGAGGTCGGACTTAATATTAAAACAGCAGTAAATTGCTATCATCAGAATAAATGCCAAGTTGGGAACTGATAATATTGGGAAGGTCATTAAAGAAGATGGGAAATAATGTCGATCCAAGGACTAATGTCTTAATGTGAAAAGATCTAGAAGAGTGGCCGTTTTAAACAATTTTCATTAGACAATTTTTTTAAAGAAAGATTAGAACAAGTCAACTATTCAGCCAGAGACACTACAGTTCTTACAATTGGGAAGAAGTCTAGTATACCTTATTATCAAAAATAACATCTCTCTGATGGAATCAAAACTATATCAGACCAACAGTATTTATGAATTTAGACGTCTCATAGGGAACTAAGTTCTCGTGAAAACAAGAAAAAAAGAAAAAGGAAAGATAAACAATTATTTTGGACACCCCTGTCTGTTATAACAAATGTGTACGGACACATTTAAATTAAATGGAATAGAACCAATACGATACGTAACACATTCATACGTACCCCTACTACAAAAAGCTATAATAAACGACAGAAGCTCTTAACAATAAAAATCAAAATCTTAATAATATCAACGATGAATACGGCCAGAATGTACTGGCCATATTAGAAAATTAAGATTATGTCCTTTTGAAACAAATTTTATACTGTCATCACTAACACTTACACATAATTTATTACGGTAGTATAAAAAATGGCGAATAATTTAGCAGAAAGTGCTCGGAATCAACAAGGTTTTGGCATTTTTACACTCATTAAGTCTAGAAAAAAAAGACCCTCGGACGCATATACGACTAATATGTTAAAATAAAAAAATCCACCTTGTTAATCTTGTTTAACGAAACCTTTATTAAAGAAGTATTGCTGCCCAAATACACAATGCGTGTATGTGCGGGCGCGAGGCTCGGGTTTATAGGTGTGTGAATTCATTTAAATTTGGTAATGTGCGTGTGTAACCATTAATTAATTCATTCTCACGTACTGGCAGCTGTGAAATTGTTGTCAGTAAATACCAATTAAAATGGCTATATGTATTCACTTATTCAATCAATGCTTCACCGCACAAAGACATTAAACTCAGCAATTATAGAAATCTATGTTAGGAGATTAATTTTTCCTGGCAAGAAAGTTCCACAGTATTTTCCTATTGGGTGTGACTCGTATCATGTGTTATTAGGGACAGTCGTCAACTGAGAGCTTGGGATGAAATTGGCAAAACACATCATCTTAAATTACACACCGACTGATTTCAAAGCACACACACACACAACAGACATATCTGTATGTATGTCAGTGGTACTGAAGAATTCTGGGCTTCACCTAATTCGCAAAATCTGGACAAATTACGAACATTTTGGAATACCACTTTTTATATGAACCGAGAAGTTTCCCCATATGTATTTTGGTTTCAGGAAAGTTTTATTTTTAATCAATTCACTCCAAGAAAGATAATAATGCCTCTAAGATGCAAGAGTCTAGTCTTCGTGAAAGTGAATGAAAAAAAAAACTGCTGCCATATATGGTCTGGTGCACCCGCTGTTCGTCTTAAGGTCGTCGACAAAATCCGGAGACGGATATGCAATGTGATTGGCCCTGATCTGGCATCTCGTCTGCAGTTACTCTCTCACAGACGCGCCGTCACCTGCCTGTGTCTTTTCTACTAATACTTTCACAGTAACTGCTCCGACGGGCTACTTTCGCTTGTTCTCAGACTGCAACTTATTCTGCAACTTGTTCTTAAACGTGCAACTTGGCTGCAATCTCAATTCGACCATTTCATTGTCGAAACAGTTACATGTGACCATCTGTTCTACTTCTATAGCTTCATTTCTCGCACCTCCCGTCTGTGGAATTCTCTCCCTATTACTTGTTTCCCTGATTGCTATAATCTCCAAATATTCAAATGTAATGTCAATCGACATTTCCAGATGCCTTCATCTGTTCCCTATCCTTCTCTTCATCCTTTCCTCTATCACGCCTCTTTACTCTCGCTCCCACTCTCTGTAACCCCTTAAATGCTAGTGGCATCCACCTTTGCTTGGGGTGAAATGCTTAATAAAAAAAAAAAAAAAGAAAAAAAGGTGGGTAAAGTTGGAGCCAGTGTTGGACCCTCGAAATTACTGAGGTATATCATTCCTGTTTACTACGACGGATGAGTGTTCCTTAAGTTTTTACTTAGCAACATGACAAGAGAATTGTTTAAAATGGACACTTGCCTATGCCCTGCAATATACACTGGTCTATCATAACATTGTGTCCTGTACTGGTCCACTAGGTGGCGTATGTCCGATAATCCTGCAGCCAAAACCTTTTTATCTTCTTCGGAATAGGGCTTTTTTTTACCATTCCGTCGATGCATGTTGGCCGTCGACTCATATAAAAAGACCATTCCCCCTTTTGTCAATTCTCTCCAGTCTGGTTTTAATTTAGCGTTTTCCTTCTTCTAGTCTGCTTACCAACCAAGGCTATAGAGCCCAGTCTCTTAAGCTATTGATCCATAGCTGAGACCGGCGAGGGATGTGTTCATATTATTCCAAAGGGTGAATATGACGAACTCGACTGGAATTCAAACTTTGAGCTGATCCATCCATAACTCGTATATATATATATATATATATATATATATATATATATATATATATATATAAGTATATAATTGGTATATACGGAATGAATTCAATAACCAACAATTACTATTCTTAAAAAATTGCTCAATACAAAGTAGTATAATTATTTTTATAAAAATTATAACATAAGTATGTTATTACAAAATAACCATTTTGTTTCACAATTGTGTCTTATTTTTGTAGTGATTTTTAAACATACTTATGCTATAATTTTTTTTACAAAAAATAATTATATATATATATATTTTTATATAAAAAAAATGGATATAAATCCGAACAATGAAGAAATTTTGAAAAAACAAAATCTTAAATCCTTAAGTATGTTAAATAAAAAAACTCGACGTCTGACGTTTCGGTTTTTAAACATTTTTTTCAAGACACTCTGTGTCTTATCAAATGATTTTTTATAGTTTTTAAAATGATTTTAACATGGTCAACATTTCTTATAAGACTTGTTTTTATGTCCATCGTATTTGTCAAACTGAATTGTATTTTTTTATAAAAAAACGTAATTATATATTTATATATATATATATATATATAATAAAGTTGTTTACATATGGTAACGTATAAAAGACATTCATAAAAAATCTTCACCAGTTTGAGAATCTCTCAGACGTTCCTGGAATGATTGTTCATTTTACAACCATTTTTTTTTTTTTCCGTTACGGAAACTTTCTTTTTATGTGACATGTCCTTTTAGGACATAGGTGATCATGGCTGTCCACCTCCTCCTATCCCTTGAAGCTATCAACAAGTTCCTTCCCTCTGCTACCTCCCGCCCCCAGACCACGTTCTGTCATCCACTTACTTAAGCCCGCCAGGTATCTCACGCGTTGTTTTCCCTTGTCTCTCTTTCCCTCTATTCGACCTGTGAGTATCAGATTCTCCAGGCCCTCCTTCCTCATTATGTATACCAGAAACTTTAGCTGCCTTTTTCTGATGTTAAGTATAAGCATCCGTCTTGTTTGCAATCTCTAAGACCTCATCTGTTCCATAAATCATTATTTTGGGTGGAGTTTTAATAGGATTTGGTCTGCCCAAATCGATTCTTATTTCTTTCTTCTTCAATTACATACATACTTTATTTGCATGGATTAAAAATCATGACTTAATCCCCAGATTAAGACCCGAATACATTCTCTTTTGATTTTCGTGAGAAAAAAAAACGAATTAATTTTGGAGTTTATTCCATAATACTTGAAGAAACTTAATGATGTTTTTATTTTTACTGATTACATCTTGAATATTAACATCAATATTCGAGTTTTTATTTACTTAAAAATTCAAAAACCAATGCTATACGAATGACATTTTATATACTTTGATTAAAGTTCAATTAGCCATCAATTTTGATCAATAGTCATTGAGTCCAATGTTTCAATTTTGAGTTGAGTTTACATGAACTGCAGTTTAGTTATCGAAATTTTTGAATGATTGGTTCATTTTCTATGGCTTATCAACTGTTTACGGGTTATTTAAAGCCAGAAAATATTTTTAGATAGTAAGAAGTTTTATTTGGTGGGGGAAGATAATAATGATTCAGTGATACAAGTCTTACTAATTAACCCATAGCTGGGGGAAAAGAAGTGGATTCATACCTTTCCCAATGGTATTTACACGTATGTGAACGTAACAAACTCAATCGGAATTGAAACTTGGTTCTCCGATTAATAATTCCGAGCCATAAGTCTCAGTAGCACCTTTTATCGATCACTCCCTCCGAAATAATTTGGCTTTCCTTTCAAATTTCATCTTCGACGAAGACCTGAACCGTCGAACTTACAAAGATAGTTTAATACGACTTATTTATTTACATGTTGTAAATAGTGAAAATTTCACTTTAATTCAAGTTATATTTTTTTAATCGAATTCACCTTCGAGTCAGTAAAGCCACTAAGACACACTAGGTTACTACGTTTGGTTTGGTTTGGTTCAGTTCGGTTTGTTTTACGGCATATCAACCTCAATGTGTTATTTAATGCCGACAAATTTTTTATTGCTGGTAATATTTTTTTGTTTTTCAAAAATTTATTGCTGGTAATAATTTTTTACAAAGTATTTCTGGTATTAAAACCTATTGTTACACTTTCATAGTGTTTTGATTCTAGTTTGGGTGTTAACTATTTGCCCATAGCTGGGACCCAAACAGATGCTACCACCTAGAGTCAGGGTGGACCTGGGAACATCAGCAATTAAGAGGTGGTTCCATGCTGCTCAAAAGCTCCTGATACAATGCCTTGCTGTTGGACGTAGTTTATCGTCTTACCCAGGATGCGGATGTAGTTTATCGTCTAACCCAGGACGCAGGTTTCTACGCGTTGAAGACAGAAACAAGAGCAAGAACAATAGAAAAGAAATCAGAAAGACAGTAGATAAAGATTAACATCGCATTTACATTTTTGAAGATCAAATTTGGCTGGAAAACATAAAACCGGAAGAGAGTTCCACTCAAGAAGTGTGAGAAAAGAAACTATTATCATAGTATACTTACTGTTACATCTAGCCAAATCAACTCTAAAATGATAAGAATTTGTTTCCAATCTAGTACTGTAATTAAATTCATAAAGTCTACGTACCACAGTGAAGAGCTTATCCATGAATGTATTCATAGAAAGGGCACAGGAAGACAACTTTAAGGCGGTGGAAGAGTAACTGAAGCCAAGACGCCAGTCCAGGACCAATAATTTTGTTGATTCTTCTTCATATTCAATCAAGGATCTCTAAATATATATCAGGAGCAGGGCCGAACCATATGTGGCAGCAATATTCAAAGCGACGACAAAAGGTAGCTTTATAGATATGTATAATAGATTCTCGGAGAAACATTGCCTCGAATGACACAGAGAACTTATTTTAGTAGCAGACCTAGCAATGGATTCAATATAGTCTTTCCACATCATGTCAACCGAGAATGTTAGCCTGAACATGCGCAATGAGTCACTCTCCTATATGTTAGTATCATCCATGATGGCAGAAGGCAGAAAGGAGACAATCAGATGATTGATAGAGAGCAGTTTCGCTTTGAATACGTTAAAATGAACAAGCCATTCTTTGCGTCAGTTAGCAAAAGACTGTAGATTCTTTTCGATATTTAATTGAAATTTTCAGTCTTTTTAACGACTCGATTCATTGGTATATAACTTGATTCCAGATGGAATTTATGTTAAGATTGTAACACACTGTCTGAGTGTGACATGACTCGATTCCAGTTTTCAAGATAAATAATTGTTGGATTGGAATTCGATTTAGATGAAAATCAAACCACGACCTCGAAATCTGCGATTACCATTCAAATATATCTATTTTCTACTCTTTAATTTCGTTAACAATATAGGCGATACATATCCCGACAATACAAGATTTCAATTACATTCGCATAAAAATTAAAACAAAATAATTATCAGATAATACCATAACCGATTAATATAGGGTACAAGGAGACTGAAAACACGTCCTGGGTATGGCAGTAAACTACATCCGCGTCTTGGGTACGTCCAACATCAAGGGTCTCTGATCAGGAGGTTTTGAGGCGCGTGGAACCACCTCGTAATAACTGGTGTTCCCAGGTCCACCCTGACCCGGGGTGGTAGCACCAGTTTGGGTCCCAGCTATGGGTAAATAGTTAACACCCAAACTAGGGTCAAAACCCTATAAAAGTATAAAAATAGGTTTTAATACCAGAAATAAATTTTTTTATACCAGTAAATTTTTTTTTTATACCAAAATACTTTTGTAATTTTTTTATAAAAAAATACCAGTAATTTTTGAAGAAAAATTATTACCAGCAATACAGTTTTGAAAAAAATAAATATTTATGAAAAAAAACTTACCAGCAATATAGATTTAAATAACCCACTTGGATTAATATACCATAAAACAAAACAGACCAAACCAATCCGAGACTGAACACCTAACAGGGTGCGCTAGAGACAGTTTACTTTTTTTGCATAGTTTTGGAAAGCAATTTCAATTTATTAAAGAGGGTAAATGAATCAAAGTCGTCTGTAAAATCTTACCATATCAGAGAGCTCTAAAGCACGCGAGGCCAGACGATAATTTCCGCTAACGCCTGACGCATATTCGACCACTGTCGATTTCATTAAAACTTTCGAATGCACTGGGTGGGAAATGTTTAATCTCCTTGAAAAATGTATAATTGAACCGTGCTGGGATTTGAAAACAATTCATCGCTGAGGGGTCGAAAGCAAGCCAGGCCAAACCGTGGTTTGTCCTGAAGGATGGCGCAGCTTGGATCACTACCACAAAGGTAATTTTGACTTTTATCACGATTCTTAAACGCTCATGCTGGTAAGCATAAACTTACACTGTTTGTAATTTTAATTTCCTTGAAACTGGTGAAAACCATGAAACCTTTTCGTGCCTGAGTGGTCGAAAGCACGCCAATCCGCACGGTGCTCTTTTCCTGAGTGATGCGAGTTCGAGGACTGCTGCAAGCTAGTATTCCTTTTACTAAAACTCTCGAATGCACATGCCGGTAGATGTAAGTGCATACTGTTTAAAATCAGAGATGTCTACACAGAGAGTAAGTGTATGAATGTGTGCGCATGTGTTACCCTATTGGATGTGAATAGTAAGCTATACGTGTAGCTATTTACACACACACACACACACACACACATATATATATATATATATATATATATATATATATATATATATATATATGTGTGTGTGTGTGTGTGTGTGTGTTGTGTATGTGTGTATGGATTAGTGGATAGCGGCTTGCATTGTACAATCGGAGAGCCGAGTTCCAGTTGAATCTAATCACATGAAAGTGATAATACCCTTGGGAAAAGAATTCTTCCAGCTATGGGTAAATAGCAGGACATACTGGGTTCTGTAGCCTGGGATGGAAACTGGTGTAGGAGAAGGACAACACTGAATCCAAAATCCTGCAGAAGGTGGTTTGGGGTTCTTGTGGCACGTAGTGCACCAGTTCTCTGTATTCGGCCCTTCAAAAAGTTGGGTTGTTTATTCACAAAGCCTTCACCACTATAATCAAATAATATGTGCTAGTGTCTGGGCTGTCGGTTGCCAGGAACTGAGCCGCTTGAACATCATACGTCGAATACGACGGGAGAGTCCACCACACATACACACACACACATATATATATATATATATATATATATATATATATATATATATATATATATAAAAACCAGAAATCGGAAGGCTGAAAGATATATAACACGTGTATTCCACTAAATATACAGTTTCAATAAATCTTTACACTATTTACATTCAAACTATTGTCTTCATCTTTGTTGGTGTTATCGCAAAGTTTCGGTCGCTGTGCCCTCCGACCTTCATCAGGTTTATATCGATCTGGGTAACCTAGATGGAATGCCGAACTGAACACTTTATTTAATCTACATGCGGAGACTGTTTTCAATCCACTGCCTACATCTAACGATAGCTCATCTGTTTATTATTTTAACACTGTTCAGTTATTCCTTGACTGTTTCTCACTCAGTTCAAGTACAATCTGTCAGACCCAGGGATTGAACTCACAATTAGGGCACTAAATTCACGAACCAAAGCTTTAATCCACCAGACTATTAGGGATAGCCTGTTGGATTAAAATGAATTCTCTCTAGGTTACCCAGATCGTTATTCACCTGATGAAGGCCAGAGGGCACAACAGTTGAAACGTTGTGATAACAACAACAAAGATGAGGACAATAGTCTGAATGTAAATAGTGCAAATAATGATAACTACTCATCACAGTAATTTAGACAGATATTGAATATATATATATATATATAATCTTTTTTTCTCTTTTTCCTGTGTAAATTCGAAAAAGCTGATTTATCAAAAAGTATCGGAACTTGGGTTATAAAAAGAAAACTATAACACATATCAATTCGGTATTTAATCTCCTTCGAACTAGTCCCCTTCTGAAGCCACACACTTTATCCAGCATCGTTTCTATTGATAGAAGAATTCCTGGATCTTCTTTTCTGGGGATGACGAGCAGCCAGCTTTTTGAATTGGCTCGACGTCTTGAAATCTTTTTCGTTTCAAGTTGGATTTGATTTTTGGAAATACGAAAAAGTCGTAAAAGGGGGCGAGATGTGGGCAATATGATGGTTATAGGAATTGGGGAATGTAGCGTTTGGTTCCAAACTGCTGCAAAAACCATGGTCACTAATGGAACCTCTGTGGTCTGGTGAGACAACCACACTCTACACACTTTCCTTCCAGGCACTGCTATAAACAACAACGGAAGCCAGTGAGAAGGTTATAATTTCGAGTGCATACGAGACAGAGGTGAAGGTCAATCTGTACCAAGTAGCTTCACTCTCTGTAGTTTATCTCTGTTACTATAGCAACCTTGCAGATACTTTTTGATCCGTCTTCGTACAGTAAAGATTCTGTATATGTTTGTCTCTGTATGTGTCTGCGTGTGATTATGTATGTGCGCGCGTGTCTATGTCTGCGTTTAATTTGAATTTTTCTTTTACTTTTATAAACAGATAAGCAACATAATTACAATAAAACTTTTATTTAATCAGATCCATACTCATTTGACGTATTAGACACGTTAGAAAACTTAAGCAGCACTTAATGCCATTGAGATTAATGGATAAAGACTTGTAGATGCGAATTGCGTGAAACATTAACAATTTCTTTTCGTACGCGCCTTCCTAAATACACGATCTTCGAAGGAAATGTTTCGTTCGCGAAAAATCTTTCTTTATTTACTTAACTTTTACAGATAAAGTCTAATCTTGTTACCTTAAAATTTTCTCTTCAGTTATCAGAAACTAACTTTTATCTAAGTTTGTTTTTAATTTCGCATTTAAAGGTAATTACTTGTTTTATTTTTCTGACGTCTGTTAAATTTCATTTCGAAAAGATTAAAACAATCCAAACTAATATAAAATCCTAATATTTTTTTTTGTGTGTGTGTGCTTGCTTTCGAAGAGAAAATAGATTTAGTTATTTGAATTCTCATTTGTTTTTTATTTGTTTCGGTCGTTCTTATATTTTTTCTTTTTTCTCATATATATATATATATATATATATATATATATATATATATATATATATATATATGTCGTCATTACGTTGTATCGTATTTGTGTCTTGTTACCATCCTTTTGTCATTTTGTAGAAACTGCCTAAAGTTGAAGATTAAAAAACAAAGCCTGGCATCAAGCACTAGATATGGACTGTGTCTAGGGGCCTTTACAAATGAATTAATGTTGATAGCATTCTTGCTAATAGTAGATGAGTTTCTTTTTTTTTTCTCCATTTTCTTCTTCGTATTGACCCTTGTTTTTTGTTTTTTGGGGTTTTTTTTTCATCACATATCATTGTTTTATTTATATGAAATGACGTTATTTTTTGTAATTCAACCTTTCCATTCAAAAACACAAAAAAAACATCGATTTTTATTTAAAACCTTTTCTTTCTTTCCTCTAATGTCTCTTCATCTTTAACCTTTCTTGTTTTAAAAAGGCTGTTTTTTTTTTATAGATGCCCGGTCGCAAACACACACAAAAGAAAATCTTTGGAAAAAAATTCTCAAAAAATAGAGACATTAATAAAACGATGGTGAAAAAAAAATGAAACTAGAGAATTCTTTCTCTCAAGTATGAAACTTTTAAATCCCTCAGTAAGAATTACCCAAGGGCCATTCCTGTCACAGGTGAAGCCTATTACTCCTACACCATCTGAGGTTTCCAATAGAATACGGTCTTGGCCTTTAGGGCAACTATTAGATTTATACTGGGGAGCAATAACCAATAATCATGCTCCAATCAAAACGAAAAGAATTTCCCGCCAGATTTGGTTTCTTTCTCGGCGAAGCGTCCATAATTAGCTATGGAAATTTTGGCAGGTTAATCAAAATGAAATAAGCAGTAATTCTGGGCTTAGAATTGAAGAAAAAAAAAAGAAATTGTACCAAGAGATGAAAGAACAAAAAAAAACAAAAAAAAAAAAAAAAAAAAAACGAAACAATTAAAACATAACTGACTGTATGCATTGTAAGCGATATCAGTTTCGTGTTATAGCTGCAGGTTCGGTATTACGAAGTTGCTGTTCTAGGCGGGTGAAGAGAGCAGTTTCGTCATTGCTGTACGACAGCAAATCACGATGCTAAAGAGCATCATTAGGACAAATAATGCCTTGACGTTCCTTGGCGTTTGTCTCCCATATCTTCCATCTTTGAATACTTGCTCGCCATCTGTGTCTCAGTCTATCTGTCAGTATATCTGTTCATTTGCTTCTGTTGGCAATCTTACTCAATACTCTTTCTTTCTCCTTTTCATCACCTCCTACCGCCAACTAATCAGCTTTTCTCTTTATCGCCTCTGATTAAGTTAGGAAAAAAAATCCCATCCTGGGCGTATTGATCCAGTTACTGCCCCGAAGCCTTTAGCCACTTATTACGCTTAAACTATCATAGACCGTTTTCTTAACAAAGACGAATAATATTTATTAATACACGGTTTCGCTTTTCCTGCAGTCTTCTTCTTGTATGGACCGTGTCCCCTTTCAGGACCTGGGCGATCTTTGCTCTCCACAACTTCCTATCTCCGTAGGTCTTACCAGTGTTTTTTTACTATCTCTATAAGTTATTGTTCTGCCATTCAGTTGCACAAGTACGTTGATTATTGTGCTCGCTGATTCTCGCTACCCTGTTGGTATCACTATCTACTGTGACCTCTTTCCTCTCTATGTGTCCAAGAAAATTTCTACTGACTGTTTCCTATTCTAAATATACGTGTCCATTTTCTTTAAAACTTCCTTGTTTGACAAATGCTCCCTCCATGGTATTCTATGTGTGCCTCTGTAGAAACAGGTATTTGTTACCTGCAGTGTCTTCCTCATTTGTGAGTAAATTCTACAGCATTCACGGATATATAGGAGGATTGATATCACATCGAGGTTCAGTACAAAGATGGCAAGCGTTGCTTTTAGCTACAGAATATAGGAAGTAATCCCCTATGTTATAGGTGAGCATAGCATATAAAGGAAGTGGAATGAATCGCCATGGAAATTTGTAAATAATTACAGTAGCAAAAATACTGTGCTATGTCTATGATATTTTCAGCATCTTTCTGTTAACTCAAGTTCTCTCTTCATAGGTTCGGAAATTGTCCAACATTCTCCGTCATGTAGAATTAATATAAAATAACAGTTCAGCTCCTTTTCTTTATTTCTATTGACAATGTTTTTTTTTTGTTTTTTTTACTATCATCCTTTTACACAAGCTTGTGAATTAGGTTACTTGCTGTTTTTCGCATGGCCTTCTTGCCTGAAGAATACGTCTTGTGTCTATCAGAATTCTCCAAGCCATCTTTCTTATTATGACAATATTATCTTTCTGATTCGATGCGAGTTTCTTTTACGTTTTTCTTAACACTTCCTTGTCGTTCATATATTCTGTCTATGGTCGACTGGTTAGAACGTTCGATTTTAGCATTAGACCCGGGTTCGAATCACACCATCTTTCATTTGTCAGTCGATTCAGCCTCTACAGACGGTTAACATCAAGAAATCAGACTGTTGATCACACCAAATAATACGCTCTCTACTAGAAACTGTAACTAAGGTCCCCCTCAGCATGTCAGTCAGTCATGTGCCATGCATGATTCACGCTTAGGCGATCATGTACCTTTCGAGACATGACTGACGAGGCAGATTTTTTTTTCCCCGCAGTAGGTTGCTTTTTCTTTCTGTGGTAGACCAGTTGCCATCGAAGCCTATAGAACCCTACTTAGAAGAAGATTCATACCTTTTCCAATGGTATTAGCACGTAAGTGAATGTAATGTATTCGACTGGAATTCGAACTCGGCTCTCCGATTCCTCAGTCCCAGCCGCTATCCATCACTCCACCGTTGTCGCAGTATAAGCCACAGGCGGGCTCTGTGTATGTTGAAGCGGGCATTTGCAATAGGGAAAGACTCGCCGCCATAGCCGGCATATATAGAGCGACTCGCCATTAATCAGTCGATGTCATTCGCAGCATCCTTCTATGAAACATCTTCAGGACCGCTCTTGATCTGTAAAGAAATTGTCCAGCATTCACGGTCACATAGGAGGATTGATATTACAAAGCAGATGAGCATTCTTTTCGAAGAGTACAGATTCTATATTTAAAATTTATTGTTTCTAACCTTAGTCATTGTAGTGAAAGACGGGTTAAGGATGATGATTATTAAAAAAAAAAAAAAAAAATAGGCCCTGTATCCATTATACTTAAACAAAAGCATGATAAGTAAAAACCGACACCCGCTCTCTTATTCGCCCATATTCTTCTAATATATATATTTTTTCTGGGCCTTTTCTAATTAGGACTGAAAACATAAAACACCAGACTCCTCCCGAGGTGTGACAGAAAAGCGATATTGCTTTCCAAACCCAAGAGTTATATCTGCTTTGGTTTCGTTGTTTTGCCAAATATTCTTATTATTATTTATTTTCACCTATTAATGTTTTTAGCCATGAAATTACTTGCGTGGGTTTCGGCATCGGGCCCGAATACCCAAGAGACAGAAATGAATATGTATGTCATGTAGCCTCTTCTC
>CAHIKZ030000746.1:540000-595000 GCA_903632075.3 Acanthosepion pharaonis | reverse complement strand
AGGAGACATTCCCGACTCGTTTTACAACTGTAAAAGGCGAAAAGCCAAATTACATGAAGTGGAATAGTCGCTTTTAAGATCAAATTGCATATTTTTTTTCGATTACAGTGATCCCTTACGAGTTAATAACACTCTCAAAAGACTTGAACACTACTTCCTGATTTGAAACATGTGTCAAGCGTAAAAAAATAGAGAGGACACGAAATGAGGATGAATAGAAAACGATGTATTATTTACATTTGCTTACAAGTTCATAAAACTGGGAATATCTATCTACGGGGCCCAAGTGTTTACTGAAATTGTAGACAATTCATTTCCAGCCATTCGGTCTGGAGTTTAGATAAATGCCTAGCGTTCGAAATCTAATTATTTCGGCAAGCAATTCTTCGACGCCGGCTCATATTTTTATCCATGCATAGTTAATAAACATCGTCTAGTTAAAACTTCAATATTCTAACATTCTACATAATTATTTCTTTTAAATAACATGGCCGTTCAGTCGGCCATGTCCTGTTACGATGTCATAGATATACCTATCTGGGATGAGGATACGATGCCATTTCTTGGATTAATGTTTTGGTTTTGAAGCATCTTGTTGGACATAACTACCCCTCCCGCACTTTATTCAATGCTCACTGTTCTTTTCTTTTCTTATACTAAATTTGTTATGACACATCCACACGCCATGTTATTTGACGTGTTTTGTTGTTATAAGTTCCACATTCTGAAATTTTTCTGATACATTCAGGGTGCATGCTATCACTGCTTTAAGGATTATTTAAGGCTTCGTTCTGGTGAATGCATTTTAACCATTGATTTGAAAAAGCGGTTGTATACAAGGTTTGTCTGAAAAATAACGGGACTGATGTCACAAACAATTTATTTCAGTCCCCTCCCCGCAAAAAAAAACCTACATTGTTTCCTCTTCAAAGTAATCCTCCCAAATGTAATGCACTTTTCCATCCTTCTGTGTCATGTTTCTATGCACCGTTGGGGGTGATAGCAGAGATGAATTCATACCTTTCTCAAAGGTGTTTGCACGTGAGTGAATATGAAGAACCCAATAAGAATTGGAACTCGGCTCTCCGATTAATATTTCCGAACGATTATCCATTACACCACCTGCACATCCAAGCCTACAGCACCTGGTATTCCCAAGCAATCCCCCATCTAGGTACTGACCAGGCTCGACTTTGCTTAACTGTGGGTATCGTACGGAAACAGGTGTTCCAATGTGATGTGGCCGTCTAAGACTAAGGTCTAATCAACACATTTGCAGCTGGTGGACTCTGTTCCTTAAGCGGGTTTCTGTAATAGGGATTTGCTAGCCACCCTGGAAGTCGGTGTACTCGGAAAACGAGTAACCAGCATTATCTTATATATACATACATACTTACATACGAGGTATTTCTTAAATTAACGGGACTGGTGTCATAATTTATTTCAATTCCAATCTAAAAACTACTTGATTTCCCCTTCAAAGTAATCCCTCCTCATGTCTAATGCACTTTTCCATCCTTCTCTACTACGATTCTATGAACCTCTAGAAGGATTCTTCTTGGATGCCCCCCCCAGCTTCCTCTTGATGGCCTCCATTCTTTCAAAACGAGTCTCCTTGATGATCACCTTGAGCTTGGGGAAAAGAAAAAGTTACCTGATCTTGATCTGTGTGAATTCTGAAAGGAAAATGTCATACAGATCAAGATCAGGTGAATAGGGAGGTTGCTCTGGTACGGCGAGGTTTTTCTCAGCCATAAATTACCGGATGCTGAAGGCGTTGTGAGCAGGTGCTTTGTCTTGGTGAAGCAGCCTCGACGTGTCCTGTCATAAAAAAAAAAACATGGAAAAAAGTCAATGGCTGTAAAAAGCTAAGATTACAGTTATAAACGCTTATACAAATTGATAGAAACAGTTCTTGGTTTCCTTTCTTTCAACATACGGTCAGTTTTAGGCCCACTGGAGTGACAGGGTGTAACTGATTTCTATTTTCTCTTCAGATCAGGTCATTTTCAGTGGTGTGCAGCAATATGAATCTATTTTCGGTGTGTATGATTAAATTTATTTGGCCTTGAAAAATATTGCATCATCCGTGATTGCATCAGATTTTGATCACGCACCGTCACTATTGTCTCGACTGTCGATTAGTTGTTCTACGGCCATTGTCTGCGATGTACATTACTCCAAGAAAGCGTACGAAAATTCTAACGCTGCACGAACACAATGGAAAGCGTTACAGAGAGATCGAAAGAGAATCTCGTGGCGGGTATTATAGACATCATGTTACCCAGAAATCAATGAGGATTGCTCCAAATTAAGAAATTCCATGCCAAATTCCATCAAAGAGCTTCTAAAAAATAAAGGCGGAGATACGAAGATGCACTTGGTTATGTTTCATTGGAAAAACACGAATAAAATAAATAATAAGGAATTATTCGTTTTATTTCAATTAATTTATACAACGGTGTATAGTTCCAAGATATCATCTTAGATGATAACACAATCCGCTTATCCCTCTTTCGTCCATAGTTCACACAGCACACTCTGTCCCGTTACTTTTCAGACAGCTCTTACAATTCACCGCGTGCCAAATTATTATCGTGATAACTATTTTTCTAATATTTCAAAAACCGTCCAATCAATTCACACAAAATTTTCACACAATGTTTGTAACACAGATCTGCACAATCACTGAAATTTTCATACTGATCTGCGAAATGTAAACAAACATTCGCCATATTTGTTATCAGTGCGGTGATTTGTGCGTGCCAAATTATTAGAAAAGTGTATGAATTTAGTGAAAAGATGGGCCGTAAAAGCAGTTTAAATGATGCTAAAAAGAAAACTATCACCTCAGAACTCTCAAAAGGTAAATCTATCCTAGAAATTTCTAAAATGATAGGGAGGCGTCATCACACAGTGAAAAAGTTCACCGCCGACCCTACACAAGTACGCAAAAGGGCAGATAAAAGCAGGCCGAGGGTTATTTCACGTTTCATGTTACGACTTAAACGAGAGGCCACGAAGAACCCTGGACTTACCAGTCAAAAGCTTTTCAGTCGCATTGGGGATCCTACTGTGTCTAAAAGTACTCGTTGTCGGTATCTGAGGGAAATAGCAACAACAGTCAAACCTGTATCGAAGCCTCCGTTGACGAGAAATCACATTCAAAATCGATTACAATGGGCCGAGGACAATATGAAGATTGGCTTCTCTAAAGTTTCGTTCACAGTTAAAACTCGAACATCACTTGATGGGCCAGATAGATGGTGCAAAGACTGGGTAATGAATGGACAAAATCGCCATCAGCGTTTGAAACGCCAACAAGGCGGTGGAAGCATAATGATCTGGGGTGGTATTATTGGAAAGACATTAGTGGGCCCATAGAGAGTACCAGATGGCGTCAAAATGACTGCTGATGCATACATAGCGTTTATGAAGGAGCATCTTGAACCGTGGTTGAAAAGGCAAAGATTTGTCTTCAGAAGAGCCATTGTTTTTTTATGCAAGATAATGCTCCCTCACAAGCTGCTCACAAGACTACTGAATATTTGAAACAGTTAGGCTTCGATGGACCTCGAAAAATGAAGTGGCCAGCAAATTCTCCGGATTTGAACCCAATCGAAAACCTTTGGCGCATCATGAAGCGAAGATTGTACGCCAACGGACGACAATTCAGGAGCAACGCTGAGTTCTGGGAAGCAATTCTTGACATATCTCGCGGCATTACAGCAGATGACATCCTACAATTAACAAATTCTATGGATCATCGACTTCTTCAAGTAATTTCAAAACGGAAAGCACATTCCCTATTAATTTAAAACTGTGCCTTTGTTTGTATCTGTTATTATTTGTTTGATTATTTTATTTATTAGCTTCTTTTGATCATAAACATTCACGTGCAACATTAATAAACGTTTTGTTTGTCCAATTCTGGGAATTGTACTAAACCTTTCTAATAATTTGGCACGCTCAAATCACCGAGCTGATAACAAATATGGCGCCAGTTCGTTTAGATTGCGCAGATCAGTAAGAAAATTTCAGTGATTGCGCAGGTCAGTGTTGCCAACATTGTGTGGAAATTTTGTGTGAATTGATTGGACGGTTTTTGAAATATTAGAAAAAAGTTTTTTTAGAAAAAATCTCGATAATAATTTGGCACGCAGCTTATAGGCATTTAACGAATAAATTGAACGCCATGCCTGAGATCCATGTGAGCAGTTGCATTTGACGAGGCTATTTAAGTTCTTATATTAATGTTTTGGTTTTGCAGGATCTTAGGAGTTTGGATGAAACTACCCGTAACGCAGCCTATTTTATATACAGTTTCTTTATCTTTTATACTAAATCTTTTATGACAGATCCATACGCCGAGGTATTTGAAATGCTTAATATTTATCAGTTCCACATTCGGAATTTTTAAGATGAATTCTGGGTACTTATCATCAATACTTTCATTCCAATTCCAGATCATAGTTTCTGTTTTGGAAAGATTTACATCGAATTCAATTTCTTTGAACTTTTGGTAGATGTTGATCTTTCGTTCAAGATCATTTTTATTCCGTCAATGAATATCTATGTCATCAGCTATATTTAGCTCTCCCCCCACGTGGGGTCGCATGTGGCACAAGGCCGAGTTTTACGTGGTCACCCGAACCCGTAGGCCCGGCCAAAAATATAGCCTTTGACCCGCCTAGGCGAGTTCGAGAGCTAACCTCCCCGAACGAAACCTTGCCCTTCGGCAAAGCTTCGTCCGGGTTCCTCCCTGAAAAGCAGAGAGTTCGACAGACGGCGGTTGCTGTATCAAGGTTGGTACAGCTATATCTATGTCATCAGCACAGCCCTGATACAAACACATTATCATTACACTGGGACCTGGTAAAAAAAAACAAAAAAAAACAACACCAACGCTTTTCTACATTAGGAGATTCATTTGAGATGTGTCATAAAATGCTTAAATGGCCATAGCCCATCTTTTCACATAGATGCTTTTACATATGCTGGGCATAGTCTAGAAATACATTAAACAGACGGGGATTCTCCTTTACTCATTTTTGTACTCCTGATGAGGTTTGAAATGGTTCGGTGTGTGGATCCGCACCAGACATATACAGCTTTTTAAACGATATAGTTCCAGTTTGGAATCAGGATATGCAGAAGAGTGAGAGAATCGAAACTGGTTTTCTTCTCTGAGATAAAAATCGTCGCTAAACAAAAATTAACATCCTCTGTCAAATGCCCGGTGTCTCGGTCCCCACAATTCACCAGATATATGGGAAGATACAGGATGCCAACCTGAAAATCTCCCAGTGGGGGAGAGATAATCCTGAATAGAGAACGAATTCTGAGTATCCGTGCAATTACCCCGACGTGACAAGGTTCTTGATGATATGAATATCTACTTTATATAGGGCGACTTAATCAATTAGATATACTGCTTTTTTTTTTTAATAATAAAAGTTTTTTTTTCTTCAACGATTATACAAAACAGATAGAGCTTTAAACTTTTGAACCCTACGTGCCTGAAAAATTTTAACCCTTCTCGCCTGATCTCCTGAATTAAAATTCGCAAATAATTGGTAGATATAAAAATAGTTACAAATACCGGTGGCTGGGCATTAAGTCACTTTTCTCTACCACCGGTAAAGCGGTGGTTAGAGCTCAAAGGCTTAAAATGAAATACATTTAATTAAGGTTTTCTATTCTGCCATTTGTTTTTTTTTCTTTCGCCTACTATCAGGAGTACGTATAAAAGAAATTTGATCATTAAATATAACTATCTATTAACGATGCAATGTTTATTAGTCTTTCGTTAATCCGTGACAACTTTCTCGATAGTTACTAATATCATTTAACACTAGAATGGCCAGCTCCTTTGACATCTTTATTTACATTACGCCGTGAAACAGCCATCTTTAATATATTCAATATTCAAGTCAGGAATAACAAGTCTGAAAAGAAATTCACAAATATTAGTATACCTCATACTGAAAGAAAGTGATTATATATATATATATATATATATAATATATATATAATCACTTTATAGCGGCTTGGTGAGAGTAGTCGTGGCTCCAGGGGGCACAGTCCTATGGTAATAGAGAACTCAGTAAAGTTCCGCCACGGAATATGTGAGCGAGCGGCGCTAAGTTGAGTCTGATTTGGAATCCCTTCGTTAACGAGGCCCGTTGGAACAGTTGGTATGATGTTTGCTTGACAACCTAACTGTCAGGGTTTCAATTCTCGGTAGTGGATGCGCACTGCTGATGAGTCCCGAATATAGGATGAAACGGCCGCCCAATGCTTCCTGCATTCTATGGAGGTTTCTATCGGACCTAGTTGTCAAAAACGACACTTCGGCCATTCAAGGAAAAACCTCAAATATCAGCTGTTCCCCTAAATATTTTTTAAAGAATTAGGTCTGTTAAGCATCTTTTTTAAAATTCAATAATCGAACCAAAACTAGTTATTCCATAGGAATTTGTTGAAAATTTGAAGGTGTCGAAAACGACACCTCAGCCATCCTAGTGTTAATAATTTAATTAAAACTGATTGATACACTTCCTGGCTTTTTAAAACTCACTTGATGATTTTTTTAAAAAATCACCCATCGCTAACAAATTTATTTTTCCTTAAAATTGAAATACCGTATAAACCTGTATAGAGCGACTCCTGAAATATTTCGGGAAAAGCTTCTTTTTTTTTCCTATAGCTCGTGTGTAGTGAAAACCCAGTAATCCCAACACGCCAAACGTTGCTAGATATTGCAGTACTGGGTATCATTCCGGACATATTTTATAGCAAATAAATGGTTTTCATTCTTTTTTTGTAGAAAGATACCCCAAAATGGTGAGAAAATCCACTTACCATAAAATATCTGATACGAATATTTAGATACCGAACTTTTATTGTCGTTAAAACCAGTTAATGAAAATAATAGATAAAAAATAAATATAATTAAACAGAAGAAGACGGAATAAGGAATACAACTGAATCATGTGTGGTAAAGATACGTATCAGACAAACGGGGTGGTGTTGGAAAAGCAATACCACATTGCAGGAAGGAAAATAACATTGTTAATTATTCATTTAGATAAGGTATTTGAAGATTTCAAGCGGCACACATAATGAATGAAGGTTTGCAGTTCATGTTGCAACAGTAAGAAAGAATTCTGACTACACAATGGCGGCTAAATGAATTTGCCTATACAGTTAAACTTAGACAAAATTACCGTAAGAATTTTGGCCTAACGGTCAAGGAAAATGCATGTATTTTAAGCCCACCAGAAAAATTACCTGTGTGTAAAGAATGGTTTTAAACCGCGTCAAAAAAAATACATATGTATAGTCCGATGTTCCTAATTTTTGCGCAAAAAAATTATAATAAAAGCTCGAACTATACACGAGTATATGTGGTACATTATTCTAAATAATATATATAAATATATTATTCAGCGGGACAGGGCCTGATTATAACACAGACGAGATGAAGGAGGATCTAAATGATTTCATCTGGGCCAAATTTTATGATTGTAGGAGAGAGTAAAATGAGGGCTTTAATGGGGTTGACCAAAAAGAAATGGAGAAAAAATAAATGAAAACCTTCGAGATCAAGTGCCACTTAGCCGGAAGCTAGGAGACTTACGTTGTATACTTATATAAGTATTGCTTAATAAATAAACGGAGCATCTACTCAAATATGAGTGTCCACTAAAATAGTTTAAAGTGATCATATATATATATATATATATATATCAACTACGCAAAATGGGGCATAATTACAGTTTGAAGGATTAACAGCAGTTTGAACGACCCTCTGTCACAACCGCCGACGGCTTCCGTGTAGTTCCGTTCCACTCAAACTCACCCAGTCATTTTACAAAGTTGCTGTATGCTGAGACCACCTCCCCAGAACGATGACACTATCTTATTCTCACCTTCATGAGAAATCACCGATGGTTACACTTGAACCTGGATCTCATTGTCAGAAATCTAACGTTATAACCACTCGATCAATACGCCCGTTTTGGCATTTGTAAAGCGTTGTTCTAGAATTGGAATACCACTTTTGTCTAAAATCTATATTTTGGCCAGTTGATGCAGAAATTCTGGAATCTGGTGCACAATATAAAAACAGCAAAAAATTATTGTTTACATGCGGACTCTTGTCCTCACCATTGTTGTTGCTATCAAAACGCTTCGACCGTTGTGTCTTCCGACCATCATCAGGTGTATGCCGAACTTATAAGGAATTTCGAACTGGACTATTTCATTTAATCTAAGAGGATTAGACTGTTTTCGTTTAACTGCCATGTCTAGGGATATCTCATCGAGTTTAAAAGTTATTCAAAGTTTTCTTGTTGATATATATATATATATATATATATATATATATATATATATATATATATAAATTATTTATTTAAAAATTATAAAATAAATATTTTTGTAGTGATTTTATAACATAACATATTTATGTTATAATTTTAAATAAATAAATATATATATATATATATATATATATATATATATATATATGTATATATATAAGTATAGGATTGCACTCTTTTAAAGAATAGTATATATATATATATATATATATATATATATATATATATATATATATATATATATATATACTTCAATACTATGATTATTGGAATTTATATCCGTATATATATATACATATATATATATATATGTGTGTGTGTGTGTGTGTGCAAACATATATATATATATATATATATATATATATATATATATATATATATATATATATATATATATATGTAATGATTAATCGTAAATGGGATTTCTAGTTCGATCCGTGTTTGTTATATTCACGTAAATACTCCTGAAACACAAGATCTCATGAGCACGAGTAAATCATTATTATCGCCCAAAAAATGAAAACGAAAGATTAAAAAGTTTGATGTACAGATTTCTGTGTTTAAATAAACTTGCCTGATCACTACTGCCGGATTGGGTGAGATGATTATTCCAGATTTATCAGATAATTACAGCTTGGATGTGAGGATGGTTTTAATGATTAATCGCTAATAAATTCTAAAATAAAATCGTATTAAATGTCCATCAAAGATTTCTTGATTCGATCCGTGTTTCAAAGTTATATTTTTCATCATAAATTCGATTGAAAACTAAACTCCTGGGAAAAAGATTGATATGAATATCATCCAAACTTCTCCCCCAGCTATTGATTAAATAACTAGATAGTCTAGATATAGATAGATAGATAAAAACTCATTATTAAATCGCCTCAAAAATTAGATAGATACAAACGAAAATATATTTTTAGATAGATTGCTTATACAAACTAGATAGAAATAAACTGCAAAAGTTTGATAATACATACAAACTAAAAAACTAGATAACAGATAAATCAATCTGTGTATATACAAACTAGATAGATATCTCTGCAAACTAGATGGGATTGATAGGATATGCAAACTATAGATAGATGTATGACTATATATGTATATAAAACTTATATACTAGATTATACATTATTCATAGTATATAAGACAAAAATTAACGTCTGCTTTTCAATTAGGTCAGTTGTTCATTGATGCCAGATAGGTAGATAGAAACTAGTTGAATAGAAGCAAACTAGATTTTAATAATACAAACTATAATAATAAAATCTGTATTAAATGTCCAGATAGATAGATACAAACTAGATAGATACAAACTAGATTTGAATAATTATTCTTGATATGAATAAGCATTTCTAAAAGTATATATCTTCTCAGAGAGGAATTGGGTCAAAGATAGATAGATACAAACTAGTAGTTATTTAGTTTTACAAACTAGATATACTTTTAGATAAATCGATTGATTGATCTATAATAGATATACACAAACTAAACTAAGATAGATAGGGATGACGACAAAATAGAAATGGGTTGATAAAAAACTAGAAATATATAAAACTAGAAATACAAACTAGATTAGATATAGATATATACAAACTAGTGATAGATATATACAAACTAGATATATATACAAACTTATATACAAACTAGATAGATTGATTATATACAATGACTTGACAAACTAGATAGATATATAGATATAAAACCTAGATAGATACAAACTAGATATATATACAAACTTGATAGATAGATATATACAAACTTGATAGATAGATAGATAGATAGATATAGATACAAACTAGTAGATATATAGATACAAATAGATAGATAGATAGATATACAAACTAGATAGATAGATATGAATGATAGATATATAAAACTAGATAGATATATACAAACTAGATATATACAAACTAGATAGATAGATAGATAGATAGATAGATAGATACAAACTAGATAGATAGATAGATAGATAGATAGATAGATACAAACTAGTAGATAGATATATACAAACTAGATAGATATATACAAACTAGATAGATAGATAGATGATAGATAGATAGATAGATAGTTATATACAAACTTGATAGATAGATAGATATATACAACCTAGATAGATAAGTATATACAAACTAGATAGATAGATATATACAAACTAGATAGATAGATAGATAGATAGATAGATAGATAGATACAAACTAGATAGATAGATAGATACAAACTAGTAGATAGATATATACAAACTAGATAGATATATACAAACTAGATATATACAAACTAGATAGATAGATAGATAGATAGATAGATAGATAGATAGATAGATAGATAGATAGATAGATAGATAGATAGATGACAACCGGAAGTAATACATTGATAAGAATAAAACTGAAAGAAAGACATAGATGCATAGATTGGAAGATTAATCATTACAGAGTGAGAGAGAGAGAGAGAGAGAGAGAGAGAAAGGGTGAGATAAAATGTATACTTTCTTCCCTCCATATGATCAAAAATTTGAATAATTATTCTTGATATGAATAAGCATTTTTAAAACTGTATATCTTTTCAGGTAGGAATTGGGTCAAAGACACAAAGCATGTTATTTGTTTCGGAACTTTTATAAATCGATGGCGCGATCTTTAGATAAATAGAGAGATGGAGAGATGACGACAGAGAGAAATGTGTTGATAAAAAGAAAGAATGGATGAAACATGGATATAGATATAGACAGATACATATATAGATATTTGTGAACCAGAAGTAATTTATAGATGAGATGAAAATTGAAAGAAAGGTAGAAAGAATAGACGTATGAATTGAAAGAGTAATCGTTACAGACTAAATGAGAGAGAGAGCAGGAGAAAAGAGAAAGATATATTTTGAAAATGAAAAATCCATTCCTAAAACACACACACACACACAAATATATATATATATATATATATATATATATATATATATATATATATATATAACAGTTACACCATCGCCTGAAGAAGTACAATCATAGTATTGAAACATGAAAGCTTTTATTTCAAAATTATTTTATATATATCGTATAATAAAATAAAATAATATATATATATATATATATATATATATATATATAATGTGAAAACATATAGAAAATAGAAAGGAACTGGTTAGGTAAATAATCCAAAGTCCCTTAGTATTTTAGTTATTATTTTTAAAAAACAGTGCTCGATACAGAAAAAAAAATAATTCGCTTGAAGATGGAACAGAGCTTACTTTAACTCAATTTAATTCAAATAATTATATTGAAGTTTTCGGCTCTTGTTTTGAAAATTGAGACCTCTTATGTCGCGAATTGGAATCATATTTTCAAATAATTAATTATATCTATATATTATACTTTATACAGTTGGGCACCGTCTATGAGAAAAAGAGCACCATGGCGCAATCTACATCGCCAGAAATGTGGAAACGCCATGATGTGTTGTTTGGCATTCACGTTGGAAGCTCCAATACGAAATTTCAGAGTGTTTGAGTGTCAATTTGAGGACCGTGCACAGAATTCAAAAGGAGTTGGATGAGTCTAATAATGATTGCAAATGTGTTTGGAGTGATCATTAATGATTGCTACGTTAAGCCTGCATTCATCTTCTCACACGGCCTCAGGTTCGAGGCGGAGGCTTGCCTCAAGTACGTCGAGGAGATAGTGCTGCTCTAGAAGACCCTATATCTGACAACAGCTCTCTGCACCATGCCAGACAAGCAGGAGAACCCAATCATGTCTATCAGACAATTTCTGCGTCCACATGACCCCTTACATCTGGTCACCTAATTCCTCAGACTGTAAAACTCTTGATTATTATGTGTGGGGCATAGTTGTGCGAGAGACTAGGAAAACTTCTTGTAACACCAAAAATAGTCTGAAGGCGAGGAGTATGACAACATTAACCAAATTAAACAAGGAGAACGTCCAGAAGAGTTACAGGAGATTCCGAAGTATTCTGGAAGCCGTGGTTGAAGCCAATGGCGATTTTATTCAATAAATTTACTCTTTCTTATATCAAGATATTTTTGTGTAATTTTGGTAAATATTTCTATTAAAATGAGATTTCAGCGTTATTTTGCGTAACTTAGACGACACTTTAATCACCGCACCATATATATATATATATATATATATATATATATATATGCCATTCTTAAACAGTACTGTTTCGATGTTTCACAGCTCTCCAGTGCTCCGAATGCCTGAAGCCAGGATCGAAACCCGACTGATTTAGTGTCAATCAGAATTTCTACATCTGAGCTATCATCTTTCGGCAGATAGCAAATAAATAAATAAATAAAGATAGATAGATAGATAGATAGATAGATAGATAGATAGATAGATAGATAGATAGATAGATTCTCTACATGGTTAAAATCATGCAAAGCATACTATAGATAGAGAAGCAGATAAAGCGATGAAAAAAAATAGAAAGAAAGAATCTATACAAATACAAGTATATAGTCTTCCCTCTATATGTGATAAGAGACAGAAAAAATATATAGATTCACTGAACGTTTTCAGCCATCTATAGCAACCATTTGATTAATAACAGAAAATAAGGAATGCTACTATTTCCATGCAAATTTATTTCAACTGACTTCATGAATACAGACGGATGTATTGGAAAAGACTATCTTAATTACCAAATTATCTAAAGTGACTAAATCGACACAAGGATTGAAGCAGCTGCGTATTTAATGATGCGGAACTTTTTCAAAGCCCGAGATGCCTACAATTTAAAACAAGACAATGCCTCAAAAAACAGCCTCGTTTTCAAATCTTTTTACATTATGCCGATGTCTTTAATTGATAATGGATTTCTTTTTTACATATAGTAATCCGCTACCATTGAAAGATGTTTGATTCAATTTCTTTTGTATTATATTGATCTGTACTCTGCTGACTTTCGTTTGGGTTTTTAATTAAAGTTCAGTAGGACTGGAAGAATAATCATTAGAAGTGTTCCCTATTAAAGAAGAAAAGAAGAAAGAGGCATAAAACGTATTGTAAGATCTATTCTAAACATGGAAAGGTCAATAATGGAGATTGAGATTGATTATTACGATAATAATTACAATGACATTATTATTATTTATCAAAAGATCGGAAAATGCGACACCGAGCGTGTGTTGGACTAGGAAAAGACGAATTCTAAAAGCTAAACAAAGTACTTAGAAACAGGCAAATTTCGTTAGAAACAAAGGAAAAGAGTGCCGAGCCACTCTGTGATGTCGAACCTCTTGCGTAGAAATGGATGCTGGACGGATGAAGAGAAAACTGGAGATAGTAGAAATGTAGTTCTGAAAAAGTATATTGAGTAATCCATGGACGGAAAGTTAAGCAACGAAGAAGTCTGAAAGAAAATGGTGACAAAAAACATTTATTTTCAGAATCAGGAGACAACCGAAGCATCTTTGATTGATAACGAGGAAGGAAGGCCTGGAGACCTTGACACTCAGAGAGCATATTGAAGTCAAGATGGATAGGAGAAAGCAGCAGGCTCACCAACCAGGCGAGTTTGACTACCAGAACTGGGAGCATGAATTCAATCTGATTAAATTAGAATTTGTTTTTTTTAGATTCCGTACACCAAACGATTAAGCTCTTTCAAAACCGTACAGGTTTTCTGTAATCTTCTGTGCCGTGTCCTTTCAGAAGTTTTTTAAGAAATGTTTCTCTCAGCCAGTGATTCCCCATTTTTTTTCCTCTGGGCCGCAATTTCAGAATTAAAATTTGCTCGCGACTCACCAAATTTTATGATAAAAAGTACATTTAAAAAAAACAAAAAAACACAGAGAGTGTTAAAGGGAGATAACCGCGGATATGAAGTCAGTACATTATCATTGATAACTCTCTCCTCCAATTTGCAGACCATAGTTACTATATTCTTAATTTTTGCAATCTATCAAGATAGATTGCAAAAATATTTATAACTATTTATACTGGGACTCATGCATGTAATTAGAAGTAATCTATAATAATATTTTAAATTTTGAAATCATATTCATTTTTTTTCATATGATTTTTTTAAAACTGTTTCTTAATCTAAAACATGCTACCCTCTTCGCAACTCTGAAGTGCAGCGTGCCATTTGCAAACCACTAAGCAATGATTGTCACTAATTATCACTCCCTGTCCATGTTCTGCCATTCATTTACAGATCCATTTACAGTAGGTCACTTGTTGTTTCCTTCAACTACACTTGCTTTAATATACGCTGTGAGTGTTAAATTGTTAAAAGCCGTTTTCTTCATTATCTGTTGGAGAAATTGCAATTGTCTCTTTCTGATTCTAATTATAAGTGTGTTTTTTTGTTTACTTTTTCCTTGAAACTTCCTGCTTAGTCATATGTTCCATCTATGGGATTCTCAGCATTCTTCTCTAGAACCATATCTCTAGTGCTTCATGTCTTATTTTGATGTAAATGAGATGTGGTCCTGTAGAAGATATTACTTCAAATCTTTAACGAAAGATTCTTTTTATCTAATTTCCAATCCACGTTGCTTGCTTACCGGTCGTAAACTGTAAAAACAAACTGAGAGTAGCATTAAATATAGAAGAAGAAATGAATCTTGCATTGTTATTTAATAAAGTTACTCTTAGCACAGTAATGATAATGGTAATATTAACCCTCTCCTTACAAGAAAACATTTGGTATTCAGTGAAGGAGCAACCAGTACTACCATTGGTTGAAATATATAAAACATTTCCCTTAAAAGATTTTTTTCAGAAAAATAGCCTCTTTTTTTCAAATCCAGTAGCTGTTATCACTCTTCTCAGTATTGAAAAGTTTCCTTCCTAAACGTTTGCTTGGTTTGGTTTGATTTGTTTTACGGTATATCAACCGCAATAGGTCATTTAATGCCGACAACTTTTTTTCCTGTTAATATGTTTTTTTTTCAAAAATCTATTTTTGGTTATATATTTTTTTCAAAAACGTATTGCTGGTAATATTTTCTCTCTAATTTATTTCTGGCAATAATTTTTTACAAAGTATTTCTGGTGTTAAAACCTATTTTTACACTTTCATAATGCTTTTTACTTCGGTTTCGGTGTTAGATATTTTCCCATAGCTGGGACCCTAACAGGTGCTACCACCCCGGGTCAAGGTAGACCTGGGAACACCAGCATTTAAGAGGTTGTTCCACGCTCCTCAAAGTCTCCTGATCAGAGGTCTTGCTGTTGGACGTAGTTTATTGTCTTACCCTGGACGCGGATGTAGTTGATCGTCATGCCAAAGACGACTTTTTCTTGGAGTAATGTCGAACGTCAACATCTTGATTATGTTATTATTTTTCTTTCGGAGTTAAATGCGACACGTATTTTAGTTGTTTCTGCTGCTAATGAAAGACCCCAAGTGGCGTAGTTTCTGTAATTTCGTACAGTTTTTTGACTGTGATCCTGCAGTGACAGTCCACAACGGTCCACAAAAAAAAGAGACTCCCAATTAGGATCGAACTAACTACATTTGAGAAACTGATTTCCGAAATGAGGTTGATAACCGTTGTTCTACGGTAAACACTATTTACCCGCTTCTCAAAGGCAAGCTCTTTAAAGAAAATATTCCATAATTGGTTTCTCTGTCTCAATTTTCTGTCCAGATGTTTTTGTTCAGTTCAGAAATTTTCCAAGATATGTTTACATAGACACGCTTGTTTAGGTAACGGCAAATTAGAAAAGAGGGCGCTGTCAAATCAGATGAAGATGACGGCTAAGGAGTTAATCTGAAATTATTTACATCATTGAATATGATTTGTAAAATTCAGACCAGTGTTTCTCATTCTTTTCTCTCTTGTGGCCCATTTTTGGTGTCAAAAAAATTTCAGGCCCCCATGGGCACAAATAGAAATTCCATAATGTAACAGGAAATACGTTTTATTTACAGAAGCAACATGTAGTAAAAAGTATAAAACCTGACTTATGACTACACGGCTTCTGGTGTCAATCCATCGGCTTGTCAAGTTTAACATTCAAGCATTGGTTCAGATTAAGGTGTAAGTTTTTCCTCTTATCAATATGAAATAAATTAACTTTCTTCTGTGAGGACATCATTTGCTGCAGAAAATGACAGAAAAATTGAGTTTTGCATTATTTTAGGCTAGTGGGGAAAATGGAATATCAAAGTCAACCTATTTTCCTTGGTCCAACTCCAGGATCATTTTAAAATTTTCTCAGGTCGATTATTGTCCTAAGGTCTCCCGATGAGAATCACTAATTTAAGTCAGTTATGTGCCATGCGTGATACACTCTTGATCATGTATCTTTCGATACATAACTGACGAGACATACTTTTTTCCCGCAGTAGGTTGCCATTTCTTTCTGTGTTAGACCAGTTGAGATCCAAAGCTATAGAACCCGTAGAAGATATATTTCAGCAAATTGTCTGTTCTTGCCTTGTTCTTTACTGGGCTACATGTGCGAATAATTTATCTTCAATTTTGATACTGAGCATCACCCTGTAAAGGCTCAAATATCACTCAAGTTAGAGAGTTTAAGTTGAAATATTAATGAACAGGTGTCTAATATAATTGAAAGAGAACATAGTCGTATGTGAATGTTATAAGGATAAGTAGGATATATAACGGCTGATCATAGACGAAGAAGTTAACATTGTAGCGTTCGGGGAAACATCCGCAAGTGTGAATTCCGCAAAGCGGCATTTCATGGAATTTTTTTTTTTTTAAATCACTTTTTCTAATACATGGCATCCCAGAAATCTCGCGAGTTTAAAAAAAAAATTAGGAATTTCAACTCTGTTTTCATTATTAAAAATAATTCTACATAATGAAAATTAAAATTCTGGAAATGTATTTTAATTTAAGCCTGAAAACATCATATCAATGTCTTCCATTTTCTACATCGAAAAAGCGCGTTCTTTTTATAACTTTCACGATAACAGCGTTTAATAAATCAGGCTGCAGGCCTCAAATTTCTGGACAGATGTTATCCTTGTGTTTCGAAATTGTCCGCGGTTTATTGTTGCATACAACCTCCCTAAGGTAATCCCCATAAAGAAAATAATCCGGAGGCGAATCAGAAGAAAGTTATGGACATAAAATTTCGGAATTTGATGAAATTATTCGATATGCAAAAGCTTTTTTAAATCCAAAATAAAATTCCAAGATTTTGTTTCTTTGTTCAGTTAAGGATTTTGTCATGGATGATTTTCCTATGTTAATCTAAGTTCTGAAAAAATAAATAAATAAAAGATGAAAAATATTACATCTTATGACAATTTTAAATATCGAAGAGATTTCCGGTTTACCCTGTATATGGAACCCGGGGGAAATAAGGGTGATTCGTCTCCGTGGAAGTAGCATACTCTGTCCTATAAATGTCTGCACTAGTGCAACTAAAATGTGTAACTCATTTGAACTTTTTTCCCGTAGAAATACCGATAGATTAGCGATAGGCATTTAACGCTGCACCTGAGGGAAAGAAATTATAGACTGAAGAATGTATATACCACTACAAGATCGCTTAAACCATATGGATCATTTTTTTTATTTCTTTTGTTTTAATCGAATTCAACCAAGCAAAGCAGTAAACCAACTAAGATACAAGGTTTTACTGGGTTTGAAAGAATTATACAGAAACACTATTAAAGAGGGAGAAAATTCCAAGAGTGCCATATAGGAATAAAGCGTCGCTGCCGACAGTTGAATTTGAACATAGGTCGCCAGTGAGCAAACGCAGGCGATCCATTTTGGATCACATGACCATAGAGAAACGCTTAAGTAGGAAGTTATATTGTGTTTAATTGCTTGCATTTCTATTCTATTCTTTATTATTATTCGGATCTGCATTTCTACTCTCTCCTATATTACTATAAGGATCGCTATTTCTACTCTATACTATACGGATTACTATTCGAGCGTGTATTATCAAATAAGTACTATTAGTGCGAGTGATATTCGAAGGCGTCTGTCACCAGCATTGTTCAACGGCGTTAATATAGCTGTATCTGCAATTAAAAAGTCTCTACTACAACCAGCATTACGAAAGGGACAACGAGTATTCGTTGACATCACAAAAATAGTAATCAGGAAAATATTAGATAACGATTGACATTGCATTTAAAGTTTTGAAGATCAAAGATGGTTGGAAAGCATGGAACTGGAAGGGAGTTCCACAAAAGAGAAGTGCAAGAAAAGAAACTCTTAGCATATAACTTACGATATGAGACCTTATTGCCAATCTAGTACTGCACTTCTATTCATGAACTTTGGCCACCACAGAGTAAAGTTCATCCGAACAATTGCCATGAAAATATTTATAGAAAAAGCACGGGGAAGCTACGTTACGACGGTGGGAGGTGATTGGATCCGAGATGCCAGGCCAGGACAAATAATATTGCTAATTCTTCTTCTTAGGGTTTTATCAAGAATCTCTAAATATATAGCAGGAGCATTGGAACATAGGTGACAGCAATTCTCGAAGCAGGGACGAAAGGTAGACATAAATATGTAAGAGAGATTCTGGAGAGAAAAATTGTCTAGCGCAATACAGTAAATCAACTTAGCAACAGAGCTAGCAATGGCATCAATATAATCTTTCCACTTTATGTCCGCCTTGAATGTTAGCCCGAGAAGAAGCAATGTTTCATTCTCCTGGAGGTTAGAATTAGCCATGCTGATGGAAGGCAGAAAAGAATATCTAAGCTGGTAAATTAGGACTGAGCAGCTCAAGCCCAGATATGGCATCAATACACCATTTTTGTTCTCTTGTAAAGAATAAGTTCATTAACATCTGAATTAATGCATCGATCTGGTTAACAATCTCAGCTTTTTATAATAATTCCTTATTTAGGTTTTAGATTTTAGGGGACAGGGAAGCAAGATATGGGAAAGGATTTGCACACGAGAAATAAAATTATTAGAATAGAAATACTTCTGAAAGATAATGAATACTTTGAAGTTGCCTACTCCTTGAGTTTCAATGCTAAGTATGGCTTGCTTCTCTTAGGCTGGTTGGCCAAAGTCTCTGCTGCCATTTAACCTTTACATTTTGGTGTGGGGTGAAAAGATGGATTGAAGCTATTTTCCTAGGGTATTTTATATAAAAGTGAATGCAGTAGTCAGAACTCGAATTCGATCTCGGCCTTATCGATTCCACTTTTCACGATGGTCACATAATCCTAGCATAGACGAATGGTAGACTTATAGATATGTAAGATAGACACTAGGGGTAAAAATTGTCTAGCGCGGTACAGTGAACCAACTTTCTCAGCAGCAAAGCTAGCAATGACATCAATATATTCTTTCCACTTCATGTCCACCTTGAATGTTAGCCCGAAAAGATACAACGAGTCACTCTCCTGGAGGTTAGCATTAGCCATATTGATGGAAAGCAGAAAGGGATATCTAAGCTGGTAAATGAGGACTGTGCAGCTCCAGACCAGATATGGCATCAATACACCATTTTTGTTCTCTTGTAGAGATAAGGCATGGCTGGAGGAGTCAGGTAATTATTGAAGTGATAGAATAAGTTCATTAACATCTGTATTGACATGCGGCTAGCAAACGGAAGTGATTACAACAATGCCTAATTTAGACGCAGGTTTCTTCTTCAATAATGAGTGTGCATTGACCAATTTCTGTCGTTCGAACTGATTTCTATTTCCTCAGAAGGAACCAACTCACGAATCCTTATTGTTAAAATCTACCACGAAATGATACATAATAGACTGCGGCACTAAAGTGTGACTGATTTGGTCTCTTTATATACGAAATACCAACATAACATTTCATCGAAATTAACATGTGCAGTCAGTCAAATGCCATACGTTGTACATGTTTGGGCTATCAGGTCTATTTTGATTCATGCCTAGGCAGAATATTTTCCTGCAGTAGACTGGTTGCCAACCAAGGGTATAGGACTCAGTCTCTCCTGTTATTCAACCTTTATGTAGGGGGTGAAGAGATGGATTCATACCTTTCCCAAGGATACTTGCGTGATTGCAATTCGAACTCAGCTCTCCGATTTCTCATTCCGAGCCCTTACCTGAATTGATTGATGGGAAATAAGGCATGTTAATTACATTTATAGTTATTTCGAAGTATCTGTTAAATATCAGGTGGTAGAAAATGTTAGGTTACCAACTAAGAGTTAACCCCCTCCCCCCCAAATTTGGGTCAAAACACTATGAATGTATAAAAAAATACATTGTCAAAGTAAAAATAGCAGCAATATACCTGTTGAAAAAAAAATTACCAACAATACATTCTTGTGAATTAAATTACTAATGCTGTAAAAAAAATTCAATTTCGGCATTAAATGACCCATGAGAAGTTGATATACAGCTAAACAAACAAACCCACACATTTATTTATATATTGTTTAATACCTGCTATATTTTTAGTAAAGTACTCAATGCTCACCATTGGGGATAGAATGTATGTAGATATAACCAGAACGGACACAGAGATAAAAAGTGAATGGTGAGCGGCTGTATCACGCTAAGACGTAAACTTGCCGGTCACCATGCAGTATTATGTGAAAATTGTTTATATATATATATATATATATATATATATATATATATATATATATATATAAAAAAAGGCTTAAACACTAATATTAGTGTTTAAGCCTTTTATTATATCTTTACTCTGTCCTGGACATTTTTTTTTATACAAATATATATGTATGTGTATGTATGTATGTGTATATATATTATGTATTATTTATATATGTATGTATGTATGTGTATATATATTTATATTTTTTATATATATATTTATATATATATTTTGCATATGTATGTGTATATTTACCACTATAATATATATATATATATATATATATATATATATATATATATATATATAGCATAATTTTAATTTTACTATGTTATGTCTCGTCGATAGACTGCAGTTACTGGAAAAATAATGTTATTTCGCAAAAAAGTCTATATTAGCGAGACAAATAGTGATACACCCTAAGTGGTTAAATGCTAGATTTTTATTTTTACTAGATCGATTTTTACTAGATTTAGAAATTAGATTGCTTATAGTGTAGTGTCTGGGGTAATGAATGTCAAATGAGTGAACTTGTCTGACGTCGTCGGCGACGTGATAGTCTCCTTCGGCGGCCCTGCCTGAATCGCCTCCGAACAGCTGTTGGTCGCTGTAGAGTCAACTTTCAGAAAAATGGAGATATGTCACCGATGTTGATTCCGTATTCCAATGCTGGCAATTTTCAAACTATAGAGTATCTTCAAGTTTGCCACAATCTTCAAAATCCATGCACACTTGAAAACTTAGCACCCCACCACCCGTGCGTTAAACTGAATGGGTGTAGTGTCGCGACTCGATAAGGATAAAAAAAAAGATTCCAACAAATATCAAATCAGTTTTCATTTTTATGTTTTCATTTATTTTATTTTACTTCATTTTTTATTTATTTATCCATCTTTTCTACAATGTTTACGTATGTCACAGCGTTTTAGTGTTGATTTAGTAAGAATATACGATAGGTTGAAATAGACTGGTCGTATATTAATCAAAGAGGATCCACTCAGAGTAAATTATATTCGTGTTTTATTAAAACAGTATTTTTTCAGATCAACACTTTTCTGATGAAGCTTCCGGTAGCATGCAAATACAATGAGTTTGTTGTTTAATGTTATATCCCTTCTGTGTTCATGAATTCATTCTTTAACCCTTTGTCTGTCCAGGGAATTTCCGTGTGTATTATCCAAACGTCAATGTTTGTTTTTTAGTTATAAATAACTATTGCAAGACAACTCAGCTTATTTGGCAAATAGAGTGTGCTGATATAAAAACATACAAATCATAAGTTATTTACACTACGCTCTGTACATCACACGTGATGCAGATGTTTTTATTATGTGAAACACTATATATCAGCACATTCCATTTGCCATATAAGCTGAGTTGTCTTGCAATAGTTATAAATCTGAAAACAGACAAGCATCATATGGTCATATATGATGCACAAAATATTAGATTAGGCCTTTCCTCAGAGGTCCTGCTCAATAATACGTCTTTAACGTCCTGGGTTTTACCACTCATCTAAAATCATTGCATATATGAAGCAGGGACGTGGAAATCACATGTTCTGGGCATAACATATGATGCACATGATAGGCAAAGTGTTAAACTACATAATTTTTCGCCAATCTATTGGTGGGAGACAGTGATTGCATTCTGTTTGGTTAACTGCTGCTTCGCATGCAAATTTAGCTCATTGTTCAACAGTGATTCATTTTTTTTAATCTATTTTTTTAAAGTTTCTGTACAAAGCATGATTTGTAACAAAAGAGAAGTGTTTCGGTTAGTACAGTGAATTATGAAAAGCAGCAGAAGCCCTCATCAGCAGGCAGGACAGGATTAAGTTCTTCACATAAAATTGCCCCTCGCGAAAAAAAAATAATCTAGCGGGTAAAAGTTTTGGTTCGTAAATTTGGTGAAAGAATAATTGTGAGTTCACTTCGTAGGCCCGGTAGTGTTCCCTTGGACCGAGTGAAAATTGGACGAGTAATAAGTGAACAGTACTAAGAATAAGAATGTCCCTAGAAACGAGAAAATTCTATCCCCCTAGATTAAATAAAGAGTTCAGCTCGGAATTCCCTGTAAGCTACTCGGATCGACATACACCTGATCAAGGCCAAAGGACACAAGGACTGAAATGTTGTGATAATAACAACATTTGCACAATATTCGGCATGTAAATAAATTATTTGTTTATGTATTTTTGATAATTTTATATTGAGATTAGTAGTTCAGTATTGACTAGTAGTTCAGTATTTAGTATTAGTAGGAAATGTACCTATCTTTTGCGTTCTAGTTTATATTTTTGAAGTTTGGGATATTTTATGCTTTTCTTTTAGCATTATATAGGAAATACTGTATTTTCCCTCTGTCTCTTTTCCGATGAAAATATTTCAGCCATTTAGTTGCTGAAAATTTTGAGTAATCCCTAGCATCTGATGTCATGGAACTGTAAGGAATGAAGTTAGCTAACAGAATTTAGAAATTACCCGAACAATTCAATTTGAAATACCTTACATCGCTTGCAATTTGACCATTATAAAATGTATTTGAAATTCTTCTCTACTGAAGCGCTGGTATCAATAAGTTGTCAGTAGTTACCGAAATAGAGTGTTCGGAATTAAATACAATTTTTTTATGTTTGTATTTGTTGGAAAATGTAGGCTGTTGAATACTACGAGCTAGATTGATTTGTTTGTTACGGTTTATCAACCTTTTGCAGATTATTTAATGCCAGAAAATATTTTTAGATTAGACGAATTTTTAGATATAAAAATGATTTACTGATACAAGTCCTACTAATTAACTCATAGTGTTAAACTTTAGTTTAGTAGACTATTATTATTTAAAGGAAATGTATCTCTGTTCGGAATTCCTGACGTTGACCTTTGGGGTCAGATAGAAGACAAAATAAGCAAGTAGATTTTGATTGGCTGAACGAGCGTGGGAAAGGAGATAGATAGAGAAAAGTTTTGCAGTGAGTTGTTTCTTAACCGTCAAGCAATGTAAACATGTTTCCTTTCTTGTCTGAAACGGCTGCCCAGTGGAGGGGAGAGCGACCCCACAGGATAGTTAGATGTATACGTCGGCGTTACTAAAATTAGATCAGTTCAAATTATCTTTGCTGATGTCTTTTATTTCCGGACCCCCCAAAAATTTTCGCTACCCGGCCAAGAAAAGCCGAAAGAAGCGAGAGAAAAATTCAACTTTATTATCGAATCTACACTGTCACCCAAGACCTTCCCCAGCATGAGGGAATTATACAAGAATATCAGGGGGATAAGAAGAGGTGGAGTCTTACCTTTCTCAAGGTTATTTGCACGTAAGTAAATATAACGAACCCGACTGGAATTGGAACGCGACTCTCTGATTTTCACTTTCAAGCCCTTATCAATGACTTCACGCGCGCTTTCAAGATTACAGCACCCAGTATTCCCAAGCGATCACTCATAAAGTTATGAATAGGCTCGATGCATCTTAATTTCTGCGATCTTATGAGAACCGTTGTTTTAACGTGATATTCTTTATTTTATTTACAATGCGGTTCACACCGTGCAAGGCCTAAGGGCCACTCTAGGTAGAAGGTAGTTTATGGTGGTCTATGTGGATAGGAGGAGAAGATAACGGTTAACCCAAGACTTGAACAGAGTGAAGTAATCGAGGAAACATCCTCTAGAGAGTCGGTTTCACAGAATAATTGTTCGCGGAAAGAAGCCTTTCGCGTATAACTTACTTCTCACCAATGGAATACGGGTGGAATGCCGGTGGTTCGTTTGAATATGAGTGGCGTGACGGGTCCTAGCCGTGAAGGTTAGAATTGGTGGAATCAAGGAATGAAGCACGTCTCAGCACTTTTCATGGAAATAGCGATAGGGCAGTGAGAAACTTGATACATCCTACCTGTGAGAGAGATACTGGGGAGTGGAAAATAATTAGTCCCCCACAAGGAAACAGAGACCCTTTTAGACTCTGTCAAGACTGGGGGGTGAGGACTGGGTAGCCCCTGTATGACAACTGTACTCAATTTTATGCCTGATTTTACCTTTAGTAAATCATGAGGAGTCAGGTACTTACTGGATCGGTACATGGAACCGACTATTTTTCGTACATCTTCAGCGACAGATCGTATTTACGTGTTCCTCTTGTGGTGAGTTTAAGGCCCAAACTTCTCTCAAGGAACAGGTTCTCCCCGATGGGTATATCTATTCATCGTGAGAGGCGGTCGTTCATGGTCCGATCAGCGATGATGAAATGTAACTACGCGCTCGAGGAACATGAAGATCCATCAATGCTAACTATTGTTACAAAAAAATTGATCTGGCAAACTGGGCATTACGTCGTATGTGTCTGGTTTCGGTTGACTGCTAAGGTGTTATTCTTCAAGGCAAAGTTACGCCCTGCCGAACAAACCATACTATGGTAAGATAATTACGATGAGATCTTTCACTTGCTGCACACTTAACAGATTTGATTTTTGCGGTTTTTAATTGATTTCGGTCATTGGAACATTCCATAAGAATTCAAGCATTGAATCGAACATTTCCTTTCTTTTCGGTCTGCACTTGTTGAAAATAAAAGTAATTACATCTTAATATTTGAATGAATTTAACTTACTTTCCTTTTATATCATTCCTGATAAAACGTCATCATTTTCCGAACACGCTAATATTTTGAAAGCTATACAGGCATAAACCACATTATTGGATAGAATTCTAAGCAAATTTTCGTTTGCCGCGTTTATTTGAAGATTTTATAATTTTAAAACTACTTTTCCGCTTTCGGAACTCATAATCAGAATTTGATTGATTCCTGAATGTGATAAATTCATGATTTGCCCGAATAACTTAATATAATAAAAAGCTTGGAATGTGACAATTGTTATCTTTTTGTAACGATAGCAGTCAAATAGACATTTCCCAGGAGAATCACTTCCAAGATTGATCTATGGAATTCCTTTGTGGTTCACGTGCAAAGTTCTCATTGATTGGAATTAAGACTTGCTTAATAAAAGTAATCTTTGATTCAGATTAATACTTTTTTCTGGCGATATAAACATTGAAGATGATCAATAATCGCCAGTTCTCTGTGCATATATCTATCACGGGATGTTCATATCTATCTATGAATACTTCATATATTTCGATGACAGTTTGTTCAGATATATCTATCTTTCTATCTATGAATAGCTCATATCTTTCTATGGAAGCTTGTACGGATCTATCTATCTATTGATCTATCTGTTAATAGTTCGTATCTTTGTTCAAATCTACAGAGTGAATGAAAAGTAACGCCCTATTTTATGTAAGAGTGTCCAGCTAGTTCTGGCCTAATAACTTGTGACTTTTTTTCTTTGGCGTTGGTTAAAGGAGCAAGTCTACTATACTAAACCAAGAAATTGAAAGAATTTGAAAGGTGAATACAAGAAGTTATGTCTTCCATACTGCAAGAGTTCCTGGTGAAATCAGTTGACGCGATTCCTGGGCGGCTCTAGAAGCTGCTAGCGAAATCTGGTGCACATATCGAATTTTAAATAAAATCTCATACTAAACGATTTCCTCTCATATTCATTTCTTATAGGTTATATAATTTCTTCTAACTTATTATAGTTAATAAATAAATTTGAAGTATTTTAAAATGGTGAGTTACTTTTCAATCACCGTTATCCATCTGTCTAGATATATCCATCTTTCTTCCAGATATCTGAATAATTCATATCTTTCTTCCATAATATATATATATATATATATATATATATATATATATATATATATTCAATTCATTAATGAAGAGCGATATATATATATAAATATATATATATGTGTCATTTAATGTAGTTTAATTTTTTACTGTATCGCAAAATCAAATCAGTTAATGGTTAAATAGACATCTCATTGCTTCAAGAACTTGTATATGAATTGAAAATTCCAGTTTCATAAGGTCTTTTTTAGTTTTTACGGACATCATCAGGTATGGAAATAGATTTGTTCTTGATTTTTTTACTTCTCGGTCCGAAAAATGCTATGAAAAATGTGTGATTGTTTTGGAACGGCGGTCGCAACGCTGAGTTTAATTTTAAAGTTTAAGGTTGTGCGTTTTTGTACAAATATAGTAATAAGAGAATTCTTTTTTTTTACTGGTAGTCAATCATGAAGCAGACAAAAGTTTGTAAAATTAAAAGTTATGCAACTGGCTTAAAAAAGGATCAAACATTCATAAACCAGACGGCTCAATTCATTAATGAAATGATTCGATATATATATATATATATATATATATATATATATATATATATATATATATATATATATATATATATATATATATATATATATATATATATATATATATATATATATATATATATATATATATATATATATAAGCAAATGTAAATTATAAATACAGAATTAAAAAATTTTGAAAAAACAAACAAAAAATCCTTAAATGCAATTTAAAAAATTTTAGATCCTAATAGAATTCTTTTCATTTCTTTTTCATTCAAAATAATCAAAAATTTTTAGGAATACGTTTTGAAAGCGTCGCCCATGTGACGACAACGTGACCATGCTAAACGGAAAGCTGATCATTTTAAAAAAATGGTTTTGGATAAGAATACTCGTCTTTGTCAAATTGAACTGAATTGTATTTTAATGAATATTGTCTTGAAAAAGGTTTAAAACCGAAACGTCAGACGTCGACATTTCATTCATTTTAAACAACATAATTGCATTTAAGAACTTGTTTTTCAAAATTTTTTCTTCATATATATATATATATATATATATATATATATATATATGATGTATGTGTTTATAAATTCCAAACTTTACATGAACTTAATGGTCTTTTTTTTCAGTTTTTCAATATTGTATCATAGCGGGAGCAAAAAAATTTATTTCAAATTTGTTTTTTGTTTTTTTGTTTTTTTGGTAGGTCAAATGTATACTTTAGGCTTTTTTTATATAGTTTTTTTACCTAGTTTCTTGTTACCCGTAGTTGGTTTCGATATAAAACGAAAAATCAAAAAATTAAAACAAATTTTAATATAAAACAAAAATCAACCAAACCAGTATTGTCTATTAGTTCATTTACCTATTTGGAGAATGTCTCTCTGATAATTGCTCAAACAACACAAACATTGGTTGCATAATTACTATGTCATCACGCTGGTTAACTTGCCATTTCAGTAAAATCATATATCACCAATTAATACAAGATTCAAACAAAAAAAAGAAATACTAAAAAACTTCAAAATAACAACAACTCGAAACCATATGAACTAAGAAAATAAAATAAAAGCGACTATAGATACTAGAAGACTCAAATATAAATCATTTCAAAAAATAGATTTTTTTAACCCCTTATAAATGTATAATTCTAAATTTGTTCTTTTATTAACTATGTTCTGGGAATATATTTTTATATTTTGTGTTTAATCATTTTCAAATACAATTATCTGTACAATTTAAAAAAAATCATAAAAAATGGAGATAACTCTACACCGTTCATTGAGAAAGCTAGAAAAACAAATAAAGTTTTATTTAAAAACCTGAAGACTTCTACGTTGGTTTCAAAAAATACATTTAGCTGATGTTCCTTTCCTGTTTTCTGTCAGATATTTCCTGTCTCCATAAATTTGCTAACATGACATGGTATTGCTTTTTCATAATTGATACTATAATTCCGCTGGACCTGTGTGTCTGATTTGGTCTCTATGAACCACTATATGTAGTGGGCTCTCCCTTGCAGTGTTTTTTATTTTCATTATAAAACAGAGATCAATAATAAGCTTTTTCAACATCTACTTGAAAAGATTAAGGCAAGTGGAGTAAACTATGAATTAAAACTTTAACAATATTTCTTTGATATGCAAAGAAGCTTATTAATTGATCTTAACTCTAATGGATGAAATAAACTATGGAAATAGTACAGATAATTTCTTTATATTTCTTAATGTTTAAAAACAAAATTCGTTTTCAGACGTTCATTGTACATACATTTACGACAGTTTCATTTACATTCAAGAAAGAAACCTAAATCTTGACTTTCAATGAAATGCCTTCTTACATGCCAACTTCAAAAGCATGTGCCTATTCTATTCACAGAACACCAGACTTCAATATTCTTTCATATCATAAAAGTGTTTTGCTTATTACACTGTCACCTTATTTGTATAACATTTATACAAATATCTAGGATAATTCTAAGTATTTATTTCTTTCTGCTTTTTCTGTTGCCTTTCTTATGATATTTTTATTGATTATTATTCCTTCTTATTCTCTGCAAATGTGAGCACCTGTTTAATTAAATTTCTAATTAGTCTCGGATGATTCGGAAAAAAAACAAACAAACAAAAATCAACTGCTATCAGGCTTTTGTGTATCACGAGATTCAAAGGCTCCATATTGTATGAAACGTTCGCTAAAGGGTACAGGAAAAATATTTATCATGTCGAGCAATTAAAACAAAGAGAAATGCGAGGTGATGTAGAGACATAGCCTCCGCAATCAGATACGTATCAGGTGTGTCGGTAAAGATATTTACCTGAATCGACCTATATGTTTCGATGCACAGACACATACAAAATGCACGCACAAACAGACAGAGAGGTATTGTGTGAATGTTGCAATATTAATTCGCGAATAGTTTAATATAAACATTGCGGACATTTAACACTGCAGGGTGACTGACAATGTCATGCTTAAAACGATCGTCTAACTGTGTTTCACATACATATATACACACGCACATTTTATATATATATATATATATATATATATATATATATATATATATATATATATATATATATTATTAATGCTATGTGATCACTCTTAGGCGATCAGGTTCGATACATGACTGAGGAAGGAGACTTTTTTTCCCGCAGTAGGTTGCCATTTCTTTCTACAGTAGACCAGTTGCCACCCAAAGATGTAGAACACTGTCTGTCCTGCTATTTACACATAGCTGGTTGGGGGGGGGTAGAATAAGAGGATTCATACCTCTCCCAAGGGTAATAGCACGTAAGTGAATATAACGGATTGGACTGGAATTCGAACACTGCTCTCCGATTCCTCAATACACACACACACACACATATATATATATATATATATATATATATATATATATATATATATATATATATATATATATATATATATATATATATATATATATATATATATGAACAGATTATTGCCACACCAGGATAAAATAATTTTTAAAAAAGGATCATATTTTATTTATAAAAAGGATACAAAATATAAACGATTAAAATTTTAGATACCTTTCGACCGGCACATCTTCAGAATAAATATCGTAGGCAAGTAAAACTAAGTGATTTTTTCCGGGAGCTTGTCGCCAATTCAATGCCCAAGTATGAACATGGTGCTTTTCTTTTCTTTTTTCTTTTTTTTTACGTTCCCCCACCTAGTTTTGGTAGGCTTTAACACCAGTTGTTGAAAATAAATTTTTACTTTTCAACAACTTTTTTTTATTTGCGGACGATATTATTTTATCTGAATATTTGTCGGCCGAAAGATACCTAAAATTTAAAACATTTGTATCCTTTTTTATGAATAAAATATGATCCTTTTTTTTAATGATCATTATATATATATATATATATATATATATATATATATATATATAACATGCACGTGAAGTCTGCTTAAACCAATGAAAAATAATCAACAGATAAATTTTAAATACCAGATTTTTTTTCTCATTCTTTCTTTATTTTGTCCTCCTAACATATTCTTTGATGAAGCGTTAATAAAAGCAAAATGTGTTTATAAAAGTTTCCATAAAAATAAAAGTTCCATTGTCTTCTGTTATCCTATCACACAAAATATATATATATATATATATATATATATATATATATATATATATATATATATAGATATAGATATATATATATATATATATATATATATTGTTAATACAATAATAGCTCCTTGTATTTGGACAATTTCTCGATAATTTACATGGAGATGATTCTCTCAGATGGTAGTGCTATGTCAATAAGCATAGAATTCTTGAACTTCTTGTCTTTTATAATAATAGCATGTCTTTTGGCTTTTATTTCTTTGCCAGTTTGAATTGGTATGTCGCAGAAGATAGTTATATCGCTATTTTGGGTAACTGCGTCTGGTTAGTGCTCATAACCTCTCTCAGTGGTTTCGATTTTGTGCTTCTTGCATATGTTCCAGTGCACATTTGTTGCTACCCTGTTATGCCTGTAGGTATATTCATTTATTGCTAGTTCCGGATATGATCGAAAATTTCATGATATTTTCCGCAGATCCTGCATTTCGGTTAAGTTCTATCCTCGATCATGTGACATGATTAAATCTGGTTACAAGCAGTTGGTCCTGTGCAGCAATAATTAGGCCTTCTTGTCTCAGCTTTCAACCCGGTGCTCCTCAGCCACTGATGTGTTTTCTGTTGGTCCATATCTGCTTCTTTTTTTTCTTTTTAGGTATTTGCCATGCATCTCCTTGTCTTCCCAGTTCTTTTTAATTTCATTTAGCCAAGTTGTTTTGCTTTCTGTTTTACATAGATAGTATTCGATTCGTCTTTTGTTGGTAGTTTTTCAGGTATATTAAGCTGTTTCTTGAAGAGTGCAGCTTCATTATTGATGCAGTGGATTTGGTGTTTTACTATTTGTTGGAGAGGGTCACTGTTTTTTTGTGAGGTATTCTTCCAATCCAATTATTGTAGTTTTTAGAGTTCGTTCAAATTGGGTTAGAACTCGACCTCCTAAAGCTCTTGGTACGTAAAGCCTGTCCACATCTGACTTTGGATGGTGCATACTCATTTAGGTAAGCATTTTTTTGTCTTGGCCTCCAATCTTTTAATGCCATTCAGCTTCCATTTAAAAATGTTGAAGCTGTATGTTACTACTGGAATAGCTAAGATGATGATAGTTTTCATTTTACTGGCCCCATTTAGTTCGCTTTCTTGTATCAAACGCACTCTCCTATAATATTCTTTTCGGATCTCTTTCTTCATAATTGAATGTTGTATTCCCTCTCTCCTTCATTAAGTCCTAAGTATTTGTATTTACCATCTTGGTCTAGTTTCTTAATGTTGTTGTTGATATCAAAGTCTAAATATGTAGTTCTCGTTAGTTTACCGCTTTCGAAGGTGACTTTGGCATATTTGTCGATTCCGAAATCAATCCTAATGTCTTCGCTGAAGGTTTTGATAATCGTGAGTAGGTTTATCTGCTGGTTATCATCCTTCTCAAACGTTTTAAGATCATCAATAGAAAATAAGTGATTCAGTTTGCCATTCTGTGACTTGTATCCATCGCTACTCTTGTTCAGTAAGCAGAGTGTCGCAAATGCAAGTCAGAAGAGTAATGGTGACAATGAATCTCTTTGGAAAATCCCGCTTTTGATGTTGATTGGTCTCGATCTTAATGACTCGTTTGTATGGTCTAGGTTTAGTGTAGTCTTCGAGTTTTTCGGAGCGAACTGCGTCATGGTGCTCTTTTTCTTAGACACAGTAACCAACTGGCCCTATTATCCTGTGCATCCGACAAAATAGAAAAAAAAAAACGCCCATGCTCGAAGCTAAAAATACAAAATGGCTAAAATTTATCCATCGCACACACAAACATAGATACATATATATATATATATATATATATATATATATATATATCCATGGTCATAAGTTATTTCATTGGAATCGTAAATTGAGTTCTACCTGGATTCTTCCTCTTGAATTTTTATTCTAAAATATACATGTATGGGTATTTATATATTTTGCATATGTATGTATATTTACCACTAATATTATCTATCTATCTATCTATCTATCTATCTATATATATATATATATATATATATATATATATATATATATGTCTGTGTGTGTGTGAGTGTGTGTGGGTGTATATGAGAGTGTGCGTGTGTGTGTCTGTGCAAATTACTTTCAGATGGAGTGTATCTCTGCGTTTCGACTTCTGAGGTTCTTTATTGCCTTAATAAAGTCCCTTGGAGGATAAAACGCTTCGGCTAAGAAAATGTTTTTCTCTTGTCTTTATATATATATATATATATATATATATATATATACCCAAATCAATTTATTATGTTGTCTCTATTCTACATTGAATACGTTTTACTTGTTGGATTAGCTTCTTTGTGTTAAGACGTTCGTCTTAGTTCTAGTTAAGGATTCCCGTTTTCGAATGGCTTCTATCATTACCAAGAGTGACAGAAATTCAATTAATTCAAATTTCAACACTGAATTTCACTTAAATTCTTTCTTTCTTAATAAAGAAGGAAGCCAGTCGACAGCTAGGAATCTTAAGTAGAATGAAGAGAAATTGTAGACATTTACACCTTCAACACCAAGTTCTGAAAAACTTATTTAAATGTAAGTGTTATATTTAATAAAACTTATCTCAATGAAGTCGTGCTGATTAGATACTTCTAAAACTAAATATACCTAGAGTATTGGTTACACTAATATTAACTCTTTCCTTATAATGGAAAATTAGACATTAGCTTATGTCAGTTTAAGAATATATATATATATATATATATATATTGTTGTTATCGATTTTTCCAGGATTTAAGGTCTATGAAACAACTTAATCCAAATTATTTTTTTTCTTTTTGATTTCTTTTTTTAAATTAATTTTATTTACTTCCTTACTCAATTAAGGATCGAACTCACAACTCATTCGTAAGTAATCTAATGAGTCAAGATTGCTAAACATTACACCATGTCGAAAGACCTACCTGCTCTCACAATATACCTAGGAAGTATTAATCTAGTCCAAAATAACTTCTTGGCTAGCGTATTTCACAACTCTTGGGTATGAAAAGGTTTAGTCAAGTACAAATACATAACTCGTAACATACCTGGTGTCTCGGAGGACACCGGAATGATATTGATCCTGCTGTAACTATTGTTGTTCATGATGATGGTCGTCTTTGACTATAGAATCCAGAGGTTAGCAGTGAATATTTCGAAGACAGTAGGGAAGCCTAGTTCAGGTTAGCAGTGGATATCCCGGTAAAAGTAGCAGAAAGCAGTTCAGTAGTTCTTCCTTCTGTTCTTTCACCTGACAAGTTGGCAATGGACATTCGTAGAGAGTAAACAAAATGGCCGCCTTTATATACGACGGATTGTATATTCTACGTCTTCTGATTGGTTAACCTTCTATTGGTGGACTATAAAATGAGTCAAGTCATTTGGGCTAGCTCACTAGTTACATATATACACAAAAACTGTAACAACTATAACAACTAATTTTTACTAGAATTTTGTATGTGCTAAAAAAAGTATGATTAGACTTATATAAAAACCTTATATTAAAAACATCTTTAGTGTCCCGAGAACACCCGCGTGGTATACAAATGTGAATTATCTATTCTTATCTTTTTTACACGTTTTGAACGTTGCAAAGTTTGAAAAATGTCCCGCCAAAAAATCTGGTGACATTTGTTCTGGAGGAGTGCGATGTAAGTAACCCGGATGATGTCTTGAGCGAATCTGATGAAGAATTTATCACACAAGGAGATGTGTCTGAAGCGGAAGACAATCTTGAAGTGAATTCTGAAGTAAGTGACATTGCCAGCGAAAACTTTGATGGAAATTCCGATGAAAAATTATGTTGCAAAAAAAAAAAATTGGTTGGAAGGACACGGGGGAAAATCAAGGTAATACGGGTCCAATAGGTTCACCGGGCAAAACAAATCCACATTTCTTGTTTTGATCTCCTATACGTCACTCACCGTCCCAAACTTAAAAAAAAAAAACCCCTGTTAAATGAGCGTACCATGTTTTTATATACCTGACCCAGCCAGCACTCAGCCAATGAGAGTCCCAGAACCAGCCTATAAAAATGGCTACAAGCGACACCACTATCAGTACGAATTGCTGTCCGATTCATCGTCCGTCCGAAGCTCGTCGATTCGCCGTCTTCATACTCTCTTGCAAAACATACACGCCACTCTGGGCCTTTTAGAGCGCCGAAGTAAGTCACTGCTACAATGTATTCATTGCAAAATTAGGAAGAAAATATACTAGTTCATTGCCCCTGGTGACTCGCCGTCGCCAACGTAACATTGTCAGAGGATGTCCCGGGCCAACGCCCGCAACTAATGCCGCAATCATTATGTCCGAAGTTTTCAACATTTTCTTTGATGACGAAGTGATAGATACTATATTCACCTTCACCAACAGCGTCACGTATTGTTCAAGCTTTTAATGCAAATGCCCCACCGTAAAAAAATCAGAATTTGGATAGATATAGATTCTGCGGAAATAAGATCGTTTTTCTTTTTTTTTTATTTTTTTTTTTTTTTGTGTGTCCTGCTGATTGTTGGAGCTCTTCAATGCCGAAAGGTAATGATTTCTGAAAGGTGGACAACAGGTGAAAACATTCGCCGTGCAGTGTTTATTGCTGTCACGGCACAGAACAGAATTGCGTACATCCTTATCAGGTTTTACGATAAATCAACACGTGATCAATGAAGGGCAAACGATAAACTTGTTGCTATACGTGATGTTTGGGATTGTTTTAAAGAAAATTGCAAGAAGCTTTTCGAACCCTTTGAAGACATTGCAGTGGATGAGCAACTAGTATTTCGTGTCAGATGTCCAAAAAGGGAGTACATGAAATCAAAACCAGAAAAATATGGCATCAAGGCCTGGGCAGATGCAGACAATGAAGACGTCATATTTGAACAACTAGTCTGCAGTGGAAACTTTCTAGGAAATGCACCAGGAAAAAGCTTGGGACAGCGCATAGAATGTGATGTGATGGAACAATTGTTTAGATTCTGGTAAAGATGTGACTACGGACAAGTTTTTTTTGTTTTGTTTTTTTTACGTTCATGCAAACTGCAGAATTTTTGTTGCAGAACAAACATTACTATTACAGTGACAGTGAGTGCAAAAAAGCCTGGCATCCTGCAATAATGGAAACTGCAAAAAGCTTTTGTCTCATCTAAATTCATCCTAGACGGGGTAGGCGTAGTCAGATACGTCTCAAAGAAAAACAAATATAGGGTGACCCCCAAAAAACGGGAATTGTTGAAATGCGTATTGCTAGGCATGAGCAAGTGGCAATAATGCGAGACAGTGACCTTGAACAAGTAAACATTTCGCCATTTAGAATTCAAGATAAAATTCATAGTATTCCAGCTGAGATGTTGCAGAATCTCAACAGTAGATTTCAAGAATGCATTCGTACAGGAGGACGCCATCTACAGGACGTAATTTTTAAAAAATGAAAATTCCATCATTGTTTCTTAAATGGCATGTTTTATGGTTTCAGTTACTATGAATAAAATATTTTTTTCCATGACTCTTGGTATTATTGGATGTGTTAAAAAGTTCCCGTTTTTTGGGGTCACCCTGTATTTCGTGTACTTTCCACTCAATTTCTTGATGATTCAGTTTCCAATAAAAGTCACAAGAATCCCAACATGATACATGAATACAACAGCACCAAAGGCTGGTTGGACTATGCAGACAAATTGGTAATAGAATATTTTTTGTGTCAAACATACCTCCAAGATGGCATCTGAGAGTTTTCATGAACATGCTAGATATTGAGGCCCTAAATACTTTCATGATTTGGATATCGTAAAACAAAGACTGGAACCGCCGCATGAAACATCGAAGATATCGATTCCTACTGGAGTTAGGCAAGGAACTGAAACGCCTAACATTCTGCGCCGGACAAGCAATCTGAATGGTCTCTACCTTCCAGTTGTAAGAGCCATTGAAGCTGTGGGAGTATCTGTTGCGTGCACCACTGCATCCAAAAGCACGCCATAAACATCAGGGCAGCAGCAGAGCCGCAAAAGGAAAGATGCCCCTATTGTCCTAGAATCAACGATCGGTAAGTCAACACAATCGACTGTCAATGCAAATGCTTTGTCTGTGGGACACATAGGAAGAACAGCAAATATGTGACACGCGCTAAGGACTGTAGCGATAGAAAAAATGAATCAGTACCATTTATTTTAGTGAAATTATATAACTGTTTTTATATCGTATTCAATTGGAATGTAAAAATGTAAACACTTTTATAAGAGGAGATGGATTATATTTTGCTTACTATTACTTCTGTTAAAATAAATAAACAAAATATTGTTCAACAAAATATGCTGAAATATCTCTTCAGAAACCCAGAAAAAGTATTTTGAGTTATCTAACGCGACAAACACTGAGAAATAAAAGAGAAACCAAGGTGTCCTCCGATGATCCCATCTTGGTAAACAACGTTGACAACCTAGTCTTGGTATGTTAAGGATTATGCCAGTTGATAGCCAATTTTACTGTAAGCATTAACAAGTGATTTTCCTAACGAGAATGTTATGTGATGCCTCCTGTCTGCAAACTGGTTTGGTTTGGTTTGTCTTGTCTTACGGCATATCAACATTAATGAGTTATTTAATGCCAACAAATTTTTTATTTCTGGTAATATTTTTCCTTCAAAAATGTATAGCTGGTAATATTTTTTTTACAAAGTATTTCTTTTATTAAAACCTAATTTTACACTTTCATAGTGTTTTAACCCCAGTTCGGTGTTTAATTATTTTGCCCATAGCTGGGACCCTAACAGGTGCTACAACACTGAGAACACCAATAATTAAGAGGTGGTTCTACACTCCTCAAAACCTTCTGATCAGAGGCCTTGCTGTTGGACGTAGTTTATCGTCTTACCCAGGACGCAGATGTAGTTGATCGTTATACCCAGGACGGAGTCTGCAAACTGCTAATGATAGCTGATATGAACTCAACATTCAGCAAGTAAACATATTTCTAAAAAGCTACTGATCTTGTTCAATTAATAGAGTTGTCTGATAAAAGAAAACAGTGTCCTCTTGAGTATACAGACTTGTATATAATAAATTGGGGCATGTAGATTGATGCAATAGTAATATAAAGAAACATTCGGCAGTTATGGACCGAGCCACCAGTGCTAGTATCGGTTTATAAATTTATAAAATCTTTCTATTCACACATTTCTTTAGCGATCTTTCAAGTAGTAATGGGGTTTTCCTTCCTAGCCTTTACTTTGAAGTAGTGTGAAATATCAACATCTTGATTATGTCATTACTTTCCTTTGAGTTACATGTGCAGCCCATTTTAGTTATTGCTGCTGTTGAAAGTCTTCAGTTGATGTGCTTTTTGTTATTTGATACATTTTTTGTAGCACCAGACCATGAAGTTCGAAAACGTCATGTTTATTTATTGTTCTGAGAAAGTAGTTGTATACAGTTTTGATTTTCTTGAACTAATTTGGCACCACTCATGGCATCCATATAAAATTCTCGACCTGTCATGGCCTTTTAAGAACATGATTCAAGTTCTAGCTAGCTTCCGCGGAGGACTCTTGACTGGGCCTTCATTAAAATTGGTAGGGATGGGTAGATGAGATAGACAACAATAAGTCACAGAGTAACTCAAAATTGATCGCTGAACTTAAGTATTGTATTAATATTTAAGTGTAACTTTTAAAAGTTCAACGATAATGTTTTTGGTTTTGTCTGCAGTGTCTATTCTATTGTCTATTCTATGTTCAATTTCCTTATCGTCTATACTAATTTTGTAATAACTATTATATACATCGATGTATTTGAATTGTTTAGTATTTAGTATTTCCACATACTGAATATTCATGATGAATTCAGGGTAGGTGTCATCACTGCTTTTAGTCCAATTCCAGATCATATTTTCTATGTTGAAAGGTTAATTTTGTGTCCTATTTTACGGAATACATCGTAGAGGATGTTGATTTTATGTTGAAGATCACGCTTATCCCAACTATGAATACCTATGACGACATTCAAAAATAATTCCTTCTCTCATACATCAGAGAGCATTCTTTCATCCCTATTGTATGTAATCTTCAAACCTAATCAGGAGTACAAAGAGTAAAGGAGAGCCCTAAATCTATTTAATGTCTTCTCAGACTATGCCCAGCGCAGGTACAAGCGTCTGTATGAAAAGATGGGCCATGATCATTTAAGCATTCTGTGACACATTCCAAATGAATTTACCAATATAGAAGAGCGTTGTTGTTTTCTCCCAGATACCAATGTACTTATGATGCGTAGGGGTAGGGGCTATGCTGATGACATAGATATTCATTGCTGATATAAGAATGATCTTGAGTAAAAATCAAGATTCTCTATCAAAGGTTCTGAGAAATTGGACTCAGGGTAAACCTTTCTCAAAACAGAAACTATGATCTGGAATTGGAATGAAAGCAATGAAGATAAGTACCCCAAATTCATCTAAAAAAATCCGAATGTGGAATTAATAAATACTAAATACTTCATATACCTCGGCGTATGAATTTTTTTATGACAAATTCAGTAGAAAAGATAAAGAAACTGAATATAAAATACGGTGAACTACTGGTAAATTCGCCCAACTCCACAAGATCCTACAACATTAACATGCGTCATACTCTTAAATAGACTCGTCAAAACCAGACGCTCTCACGTGGATCTCAGGCACTGTTCAACACGTTCAAAAACGTCTAAACTGTAATATATATATATATATATATATATATATATATATATATATATATATATATATGCCAAAAACTGTCTGTCGTTGAAATAGACCAGACGATATGCGTTGAACGGATTCATTATTCGTTTGAAAATAGGCACCCTGATGCTAACTTGACTTAACCACTTTTCGAAAGTAGCAAATATGTTGATACAATGATTGTCAGGGAACATTTAAACCCTACCGCCCATTATTAAAATGATTGGTTTTCTTCATTTCTATAAAAATTAATATTACGAATGTATATGCTTATAAAGCTCTGTAAATTTCAAAATTTCTGATTCCAAAATTCGCTTTAGGATGAAACCGAACTAGGTACTTTAATTTAATTTAATTTAATTTCCATAATTAAATTGAAGTTTCTGGCTTCTGTTTTTGAAACATGAGAACTCTTATGTAGCGATGGAATCATTTTTTTTTAAAATTATATATAATTATATCATATATATATATATATATATACTATCGTTTAAATCCGCCTTATCGAGTGGCACACAAGCTAGCTTCTGCGCAGGGCTCTTGACTGGGCCTTTATTAAAATTGGTAGGGAGGGGTAGATAAGATAGACAACAATAAGCTACAGAATAACTCAAAATTGATCGCTGAACTTAAGTATTCTATTAATATTTAAGTTTAACTTTTAAATGTTCAACGATAATTCTTCTGCCGTCACTCAATTTAAAGAAAAATGTCATGTACGTAGGTTCTTACTTTCTGAACAAACTATTATTTTTATTTCATGGGTGATTTTCGCAATTAGTTTCAATAATTCACAAAATTATTTCCAAGTTATAAAAAATGTTATCGTACAAAAAATTCATCTAAAAAAATCACGTAAAAATAATCGAAAACACTCGCAATAATGAAAACTTAGAAATCCAAAATTTCAGGATTTCGGATCCGTCCCAGAATGTTTTTAATTTGCTTACGGAGTCAGCCTGATTTCAAAATGATATGTGTTGTGGTAGGATCCACCTAATTTGCATAGTGGAGTACCGACCATATAAATATGGTTGGTACCGGGAAGAGAGGGAGGAATCAAGAGATTCAACCAGAGACTCTGCCCGACTGCGACTCAGTCAACACATACTCCAGGAACGGTCTTGCCAGGAATATACAAAAGACTATATGTAAATATTGTGTACACTTTCTTGTTTCAATAAATTTTGTTCTAAGTACCTTTTGTGTTGCATTATTATTCCATGCATTAGTCAAGTTTCAACAGTATGATATGTTGGGTCACAGCCTCTAGGAGTAAAATTGAAAGCATGGACAATTTTAAATTGAAACACTTTGAGAGCAGTATTTTTTTTTAATTTGAACATAAGCTATGGAAAGTTAGAGAGTTGTGTCCCTTTAATTGTTTTTTGATCAATAGAAACCAAGATAGTGGAAACCGAAAACTGTAATGAAACTTGAGAATCCGAATCTTCAGGATTGCGGGTCTGGATCCGGCCATGAATATTTTTAATTTGCTCATTTTTAATTTGCTTATGAATAAAGAAAAAAAGGAAAACTTATCCTAGCCAACTCGTTTCGTCCTCTGATTGACTTTATTAAGGAAAATATAAACATTTTATTTTGCCAGAAGTATTTATAAAGTCAAAATTTTATTATTTATTTTTTGTTTTTTTGTTTATTTTATTTCACATAGAACGAATGTCCCCTAAATAGAAATTCTTACAAAACAATGTAATATACCAAGCCACTGTAAAGCAGCATATAACGAAGACAAACATACATAGGAGTAATCGACGGACCCTGGAAATAGAAAAACTACGCACACAAAAAAAAATCTTTTTTATAAATAGTAAACGAATAGCACAATGCTTTTAAACCATTTTGGGCAGAATAAAAATAAAAACCAAATTGCACCAAAGAATAGCGTGGAAAATAAGGAAAACAGCATCAGTCTACAACAATAAATCAAAAAACTGTAAAATCTATCTGGAGGTGAAAATAACTATAATCACCTTCCTAGACCAAAACAACTTTTTTTTAAAAAAATAAAGAATCATAACTTATCGCAAAATGTGGGCACGAAAAATAGAATAAATTGTAAAAATACAATCATGAAAAATGCAAATATATGCACTACACATAACACTGATAATGCAACATAGTAAGACAGTATCCTGCACTTTAAACTAAGCAAATAAAATAACCAAAAAATAAACAGAAAATCTAAATAAATAAATAAACAAATTAAATAAATAATAAACAAATCAAAAAACAACTACACAAACGCAAGTAACTGTAATAATAATAATAATAAGCAATAAATAATAAAGTAATCGATATTAAATAATGAGTGAAAATGGTAACAAAAAATTTCTCTAATAATTACAAATAACCACATTCGGATGGGCAATAATTTCTACCACATATCCTCTAGAATAATTTGAAACATAACCTTACTGCCCACACAATTACCGTTAGGATAATACAATACGCATTGCTACATATAATAAACCATTGACCATCATATACAAATAGACAAAGCAAAACGCAACACACATGGCGTGAAGATTAAGTCCAAGCGTGAAACAGACTGTCACCGTTGGGTTTTGACCCCAATATCAACCTTTATATTGATATACGATCTATCGCTGATACTAAGCAATTGAACCTATAAATATAGCATGCCTTAAAACTATATGTTATCTAATATATATATACATATATATATATATATATATATATATATATGTGTGCATGTGTGTTTATATGCCTTTGTATATATATGTGTGTGTAGGCATGCACGCAATTAAATTCGACTGGTATATTTATTTTGTGATGTCAACGAATACTCGCTGCCACATTGTTAATGCTCGTTGTAGTAGAGACTTTGTAATCGCAGATGCAACTATAGTAACACCGTTGAACTCTGCTGGTGTCAGACGCCTTGGAATAACACTCGCACTAATATTACCTGCTCGAAAATACTCGCCCGAATAGTAACCAACGAATAGAGAAATAGTATAGCGAATAGAGTTGAGAATAGCGGTCCGTATAGTAATGGGGGATAGGATACAAATGGATATTCCGTATAGTAATAGAGGATAGACTAGAAATAGAGATCATTTAGACGTCACGTGACATCCTGTTTATGCGTTTCTCACATGGTCACATGATCCACTTAATTCAATAATGGGATCACCTGTCTTTAGTCACTGGCGATCTCTGTTCAAAATCGTGTTGGCAGCAAAACTTTATTCCTATATAACAATTATATGTATCCATAGATTTACATGGAGACGTGTGTCGTTATTAAATGCTTCTCACTTATCTACTTAAGTATACGCATGCAAGCATTTGTGAGTATATACATATATATATATATATATATATATATATATATATATATATATATATATAACCTAGAGAAATGCTTATTGATACATTGCATCATGATTGTCGTATATTTTTTGCCGGGCAGAGACTGTGATGATGAATCTATTAAAATGTTCTTGTGTGTATGCATGTCTGCTTCAAAAGTCATTTTCTAGAAGTTTTAATCAAATGTTGCCTTGGGCCGGATTAAAATATATAGCACAGAAAGATATATCAATGACAATATGAATATATACTTTCATATATATATATATATATATATATATATATATGTCTGTGTGTATATATATACATGCATATATATACATGCATAAATACATATATAGATTATGTATGTCTCTCTTTTATATTTCTCTTTCTCTCTTTCTTTCTATATATATATATATATATATATGTGTGTATATATATATGTATATGTATATATATATATATATATATATATATAAAAGCAGTATATTGTTCATCGAAAAGCAAACATTTAAATAGTACGTATATTAATTTAAAATTAAATATAAACCACTTGAGTTATTACCATGAAGTTTATCGGCATATATATATGTGGGTATATATATATATATATATATATATGTGTGTGTGTGTGTGTGTGTGTGTGTGTGTGTGTGTGTGTGTGTGTGTGTGTGTGTGTGCAAACGTAATGAGAACGAAAAGAATATGAATTCAAATGTTCATAACATTAATTTAAAAGAAGGCTCAATATCAAAATGGTAACCATCTTTGCTTAGGTTTAAACATCGAAACAAATATGTACCCTTGTCGTGATTACTTATTTGTTCGTATGTAACAAATTATAATACATACATATAAAATACACACTCACACAGATACATATACATATATATATATATATATATATGTGTGTGTGTGTGTGTGTGTGTTTGTTTCTCTGATGCCCCGAATATATGCATTTAATCGTGCTAGTACAATGGCATCTTGGTCCCACCCATTTCCACTTGAAATAGCTAAGTACAACCGCCACTCCAATGGTTCATTTTCTCGCACTTCCCACCCGTAGAATTCCCTTCCGTTTCCTTGCTTCTCTGAAAACTACAATCTTCAAAACTTTAAATGCAACTTCAATCATCATCTCCTGTCTTCTTGAACTCCGTATTAGTTGTCCTTTTCTCAATCTTCCCTATTTTCAATCTACTTTTTCAATTTCATTCCATGTAACTCTATGTGTACTAGTGAAATTACGGGTTTTCTTGGGGTAGAATATTTTTAAAAATTTGTTTTTAAAATGACGGATTAAAAATAAAATCGATTAGTTCTTGAGAAATTACTTTGTTTAAGTTTCGCATACAAAAATAAATTTTTTAAAAAAGCATATATTTCTGATACGATAATAAATTTCTCACAAAAAAAGAGCAGATATTTCTGATACGAAAATAAATTTCCCACAAAATATAAATTTACTGCAAAAAAGAGCAGGTATTTCGATTACGAAAATAAATTTAGCATGCATGGTCATTCGTGATTTATGTGATTCCTAGGAGATCTTCACGAGAATATAATCATTCTTTAAAAGGCTAATTAAATTTTATGTAGCTGAGATGTTCTCTATGACCGCCAGATCAGACGGTGTTTTTTTTCTTCCAAAGCCTACGGCCACATTTTCTGTATTATATATATATATATATATATATATATATATATATAATATATAAAAAAAGAAGTCAGGTTGAACTTCAATGGTATTCTGTCAGAACCAATTTCTGTTGACAATGTTTTGAAACAGGGCAATATGCCTGCACCTACTTTATTTTGCATCTTTTTGCAGTGATGCTCACACATGCCTTTAGAAACGTTAGCATTGGTGTTTATTTGTGTTTCTGAGGACAAAGGCCTTTCTTATAAGCCTATACATTACATTTGAGTCTTTACAATTGTAGGTATCCTGAATTTATCCGGGAATATCATCACACCATTGATTCTTTAATTGGCGCAATCTACGTTGAAGAGAGGGCCTACAGACTTGAAGGACTGGCAAAATGATTGACGATCACTGTCAAATGCACTTAGCATCTGATAACCATCGTTTTTGGCTTTAACATCCTGCTTCATTTCGAGATTATTCTCATCGAACCAGTCTTGATGTTTTGTGTTTTTATTAAACCCAACACATCACCACTGATGTTGTATATGGTATTTTAAAAATCTTCCCAGGAACCATCAAACTGAGAGTTTTCCACAGCTTTTTGAAGCCGTTCCCGTGCCACCGGACCCTCAACTTATTCACATAAACCCCTTTAGGAATTTTTGACCCTCCTGAGCGAACTTTCCCCCTTATACGCCGTTTCAGTTTTCCCCTTACAAAATAGTGATCAGTACCAACTTCTGCTACCCTCATTACTCATATACTGAAAACATTTTGAAGATCACGTTAACGTGACCATGGCGAGACCTTGGCTGAATCCAGGTTATCTTATGGATCATTTTGTTGAAAGAAGATATTGCATATAGCAAGATTGAGGTTCGTGCAGATCTGGAGAAAATGCAAACAATTTGTGACGTCCCCCGGTGTCGCTGCGCCAAATGTGACGTCTGCCTGGCCGCGCCCGCCGTGCTGTCCTAGTTGCGGCGCCAATTGTGACGTCACCTCGTCTGTCTCCGCGCCGTCGCCGTCCTATTCTGTCCCGCGACGACCAATGTGACTCGGTATTGGTCGCGGCACCAAATGTGACGTTCTAACCTTTTGCTGATTCGGATGGGAATCTGGTTAGATTCGGTATCAGCCTTGTCGTTCCCAGCTCACCTCCAACGTCTGGTTACCGAAGTAACTGTTTTGATTTCTAGTGTAACCTACCCACGTTGTGATTTGATCTTAGGTAGACGAAATCAATCAGTCGCCGGGCCGTAATGCAAGCTGAGTCCGGACAGGGGTAACACCGCACAAGTATATGTAAAAGAAAATAAAGTAATAACTTGAAAAGTTCAAATGATAACATCAAAGGATAACAATATTTTATATCTAGTTGCTGAATACAGGACTGTGTCTTTCTCCCAAACCAAACCGCTATATGGATTCGTGACACTTTATGTTTGTTAGGCGAGTCTTAACATCTTAAGTTGTTTGTTCTTTAAGAAATTGGTTCTTGGTGTATCTTCAGGCGATATTCGTAAAACTTGTTTTGGTGGTGTGAGTCTAAGTCGTTCTTCAAAAATAAATTGTTCTTGGTTAGAAGTTGAGGTCGTGATTTGCGTGGAATCTTTCAGTCAGGTTCCTGCGAGGCGGGCCCAACTCAATCCAACTCAGCTGCGAACTGCGAACTTAACTCGAACCGCCAACTCAACTCGAACTGCCTTTCACTCGCTGCGACTCTGCTTATATGGACGCTGACCAAAACCGGGGTGGGCTTGTCGGGGTTTGAGGTTCCTTGATAATTCTAAATCCACAATCCACTTCTTTGTTTTCGGTCAGGAAAATTTATTATTTTCCATTTTTGGAAGTCTTTCGTCCTCCCACCTTCTTCTGTTCTCATATTGGTATCTCTCCATAACCTCAGAGGGTGTCAACGGGTTTCCCCTCTCTCTCACAGTGGCATCTCATACCGATCCCTTCAGGCGGGTGTCAACAGGCCTCTCCTCCTTCTTCATATGATTACCTTCGCCTGCCGCTCACGCCAGCATTCAGCTAATGGGCGCCCAGCAGTGTGGGTGTGGCCAGACTGGCCTCGGTTTAAAAAAATCTTGCTCAAAGAAAAAAAAAGTTATCTTCCTTTTTCTTTTCTTCCTTTCTTTCCTTTCTTCTGCCAGATAACAAGTCCTTCGACTCTTATCTTAACCGAATTTCATATGGAATTCGTCACTTGGGACCTTCGCGGGTGGTCAAGTGGGTGGTCAATTGGACGTATCGCACCTTGGTGCCAATTATTCGTTCTGATCAAATAATTTTGCTATCATAGCCAGCCCTGATAATAAACAGGTGTTTTTCCGAAATGACATGGAGATGGTTCAACGGAAATTTTGGTTTCGGTCAAGCTTGACCTAATTAATTTTTATCTCCCAGCACTCTGCGGGCGGTCGCTTGTCCAACTTGAAATTTTTACCATTGCCATGGGCAGATTGGATATATCTTATTCGGTGCGTCATCAGAAATTAAATTAAATCCGACACATCCGCGACCTTACTTTCCTCGCTAATGAGAATAAAACCTTTAGCATTTTTCTTTGTTAAAAAGAATAACATCGCTTAGTGTCCTTTTCGTGATGGCTTCTTATCACCTAAATCTAATTCTCGCCTTTCTTTTTTTTCTTCTTTCTTTCTAGCAACCTAAATAGTGTCACAAATTACTATTTACCTTACCGAGTCGAAAACGACCTACAGGGTCTCACATTGCATGATTTGTTCCAACACTCGCATTCAAATGCCCCAAAAGGAGAATTTTATCAGGCTGAGGAATTTATGATAGCGTTGAATGGAGGACTTTGTAGAATGCAATTACCATTTTGACACTGTTGGACAGTGTTGGACGATAGACAGAGATTAATGCCATGAATCTGTTTTCTGGCAGTGACATACGAATTATGATGATTCTGTCAGTTATGCCTCCAGGATGCTCAAGATGTGCAACAAGATCAGATTTTATTGCAAACTCCACGCCCCATCATGCTCCTAATCTGCAGACTTACCCTTCCAATTGAAAGTGTAGCCTGCGCTTTTTCCCATCAGTTGATCTTCATCGGTAAATCGGGACTTGTACTTTAATAATTCCCTTGCTACAATGGTAGTTCTGCTTTCAGATCCTTTACTTTGATCACCATCTAAAATATTTCTCATATTCCAAGAACCAACTTTCATGAAGTGTCTCTGATGATAAAAATTTGATTTTGACTTTCGATTAGGACTTCAGTATTTCGCCTGCAAAGATGAACAGCCGCAGGAAGCCGGCCAGCTAGAAAAAAAGAACAGAATTTTTGTTTAGTTCACCTTGTCTAGCCCCTTCCCAAATTCATTGGTGAGCAGTTTTCCCTGAAAAGGGCTGCTTAGATGCTATGGAATCCACCGAATGATACTACTGTTCAACCAGAAAACCAGCGACGTTAGATAATCCCAAAGCCGCCTATGTGCATATTTGTGACTATGTGCACTCACCCCGTCAAACCTGCACACTTTGTCACCCCTCCATCGCCATAGGACTTTGCAGAGATATCTGCACATTATAATGGCGATACATGCTTGTGCGACACATATGGTAACCTCTCTAACCCTTTGGGCATTTGCCCGGTTAAATGTTAAAAATCGGACATTTCGGACACTCCTGTGTCCTTTCTGAACGGGAAATAAAATTAAGTTGGAATTTTCTTTATTTTTAGCGGATGCGTTATATTACTGATGCGATCTAGTAGTTCTAAGCAAGTTCTTTGCCACGATTATGGTTGTAGAATGTTTGTAGATGACGTTTTAATTGAATATGCCTGAATTTCTATTTAAATCTGTAATGTTTAAGCTAATTATAAAAATGTATTGTCCGGTCTACCGCCGACGTGCTTGCAACCATAAATGAATTTAATTACGAAACTCATGATAATAACGGCGAATCTCGAGCTGTGGCTCTAGATATCTCTAAGGCGTTTGATAGGGTTTGTCCTGCTGGCCTACTTCATCAGCTTCAAGGATACGGTATTAGTGGGTGATTATTTGATTTAATACTGTTATTCCTATCAAATCGTGAAATGAAGGTCGTCCTAAACGGATTCTCCTCCAGTTCCTTTCATACGAAAGCTGGTGTTCCCCAAGGATCTATCCTGGATCCTACACTATTTCTGATCTTCATCTTCCTGATGTCATCAGTTCTCAAGTAGGCATTTACGCAGACGACAGTACCATTTACACTTGTCTCAATAGAAAATCTGGCATTGCTGACAAAGTTAACCCAGACGTTGGACTCGAAAAGGACCTCCAATCTGTGGTTGACTGGGGCTGGAAATGGCTTGTAAACTTTACTGCCTCCAAAATAAAACTGCTCTCATTTATTCACCATAAAGAAACTTTCCTTCCTTCTACCAGTATGGTTGATGCCCAACTCTATGAGAGCGTCTCTCTGCACGTTTTTGGTCTCACGTTTTCCACTGACCTGAGGTTGAACAACTACATTAAATCAATAGCTTCCTCTACTGCAAGGAAAATTGGCTCCCTACGCCGTTTCTAATTTTCAACAATGATCTTCCTTGTGTCATCAATTCACAAGTAGACATGTATGCAGATAAAACAACCGTTTACCCCTGTCTCAATAGCAAGTCCGTCAGAGGTGACAAGTTAACTTAGCCACTGCTCCTGAAAAAGTCCTCTAATCAATGCTTGTAAATGCCTCCAAAACAAAACTGCTCTCATTTAACCTCCATATATTCTTCCCTGCCCACCATCAGCACGGCTGATGCTTGACTCCATGAAAGCATTACACTGCGCCTTCTTGGCCTCACGTTTTTTAAATTACTTGAAGTGGAACAACTACATTGAATCAATAGCTGTATCTACTGCAAGAAAAGATGACTCACTGTGTCGCGCCAGAAGGTTTTTCTCGTCTGTCCATCCTTCAAATCTACAAATCTACCATTTGTCCTTGCATCGAATACTGTTGCCATATATGGTCTGGTTCACACACTGTTAATCACGAGGTCCTCGACAAAATCCAAAGACGGATATTCAGTGGGATAGGTCCTGATCTGGCATCTCGTCTACAGGCACTTTCCCACAGACGTGATTTGGCTTCCCTCTGTCTTTTCTACTAATATTTTTATGGCAACTTCTCGGACGAGCTATTTTCACTGGTACCCCAGCCGCATGAATTTAAGCGTGCTACTAGGTTGGTATCTTGGCCACACCTTTTCGAAACAGTTAAATGCAACCGCCTTTTCTAATCCAACAGATTTTTTTCTCGCACTTCCCGACATTGGAATTCCCTTCACCTTACTCTTCAAATATTCAAATGTAATGTCAATCGACATCTTCTGATGTTTCGATCCTATTCCCCCTCCATTTCTATATTTTTTCCTCAAGTAACCCTCTTTAGTTTGCTCTCACACTCTGTATAACCTTGCGCCTTGCTTGGGGTAAGTTCCTTAAAAAAACTTGCTCTTTCAGCATTCTTCTAGCATTTAAATGAAGGCACTAAAATGACACTTCTAACGTTAGCAACGCTATGGTCCAGGGGCAGTATTGCGAAATTGATGTCTTTGTCTTTGATAGTTTCTAAGAGTTATTAAACCAAATGCAGAATTCCCGACCTGCTTCGCCGTTATAATTTCCTGTTTTGCGTCTGTTGAAAAAAAGTAAATATACAGTGTCTTTTACTGTCATCAACAGAAAGAGAAAAAAATATCTACATTTACAGAGGTACAAATGTAAAGCTTAATACGTATTTATTATACGTCTACATATCCCCTGCACTCAAATGTATTTCTTTAAAAAATATTAAGGTTATATATTTAATCTTGTCCACCCGAAGCAAGGCAGTAAAGTCACTCAAACACAAGAGGTTAAGAAAGAATTAGAAAACAGAAATATTACTAAGGAGTAATAATAAAAGATTAATCAAGAAGACTGTTGATAGCGATTGACATTGCATTTAAATGTTTTGAAGATTAAAGTTGACTGGAAAGCATGGAGTCGAAAAAGAGTTCCACGAGCGTGAAGTGCGAGAAAATAAACTGTCAGCATAGAAGTTATGACTAGATCTAGCCAAATCATCTGTCAACTGAAGAGATCTCGTCGCAAGTCTAGTGTTCCGCTTAAATTCATGAAGTCTATGTACCATAACGAAGAGATCATCCGAAGAATTGCCATGAAAATATTTATGCAAAATGCACAAAGAGGCATCTTTACGGCGATGGGAAAGAGACTGAAGCCGAGACACCAGGTGAGGACCAATAATGAGGCTGATTTTTGTTTGGATTATACCAAGGATCCCTCAATAGATGCCAAGAGCACAAGACCATATGCGTCAGCAATATTCTAAGCATGCACGAATGGTAGATTTTTAGATATGCAAAATAGATTCTGGAGAGAAATTCTTTTGTACGTTAACAATTTTTATAACTTGGATATAAGTTTGTGGATAATAGAAATTAATTACAAAATACAGCGAAAGTCACCCATGGAATAAAAATATCTTTTTGTACGGAAAGTAAGTACCAACGTACACGAAATTATCTTTAAATTAAGTGGCGGCAGAAGAATTATCGTTGAACTTTTAAAAGGTAATCTTAAATATTAATGCAATACTTAAATGCAGCAATCAATTTTGAGTTCTTCTGTAGTTAATTGTTCACTATCGCGTTTACTCCTCCCTATCTGTTGTGATGATGGCTCAATGAAGAGCCCTCAGCAGAAGCTAGCCTAAATGCCGCCAAATAGGGCGGTTATTTAAACTAGTACATATATATATATATATATGATTGTGTGTGTGTGTCAATTTGAGGATGTAAAATGTGCGTGGTGGTATGTTAGAAGAGTAGTCATTTCACTCATATATATACCGATATGAATATATATGTAATATATATATATGTATATATATATATATATATATATATATATATATATATATATATATATATATACAGAAAGAGAGAGAGAGAGAGAGAGTTAGATAAACCTGCGAAGAAATGCATATTAGTTTCATATGTGCATATTAATATAAAAATGTAAATATGCGTTTATATTATTATCTATTATATACATACATACATATATATATATATATATATATATATATATATATATATATATATATGTATGTATGTGTGTATGTATGTATATACATATAAAATGTATACATAAAAATATATACGTATTTTTATATATACATTTATATATATATATATATATATATATATATATATATATATATATATATATATATATATATATAAAAAAATACATACATTTTTTCTTACTGACAAATAAGCATACATGTACATGTTTCCATCTTTATTGTTACAACACATCTACTATACGTTCACAGCTAAATTAATATTCTCCCTTCATTTGACGCCATCTTTTTCTTTATTGGGGGGTGCTTATTTAATAAAAATCTCTGTCAAGATTGTATATTCATTCATGCCAATATGTTTTTCGCCACCCAATATTCTAACATTGCCATTTGCGTTCCTATCTTCTCTTCTTCACGTCACTTCATACACAGGAGATAAAGAGAAGGAATTCCGTCTATTATATAAGCAACCCGGATTAAAGAGCTCACGGCCTGTTTTAACTTCGCGATCACACATCACAGAGCTAACTTTTCATCTGATCTCATATTCCCAAAAGGCTACTGATAACACGGTTTAGTTCAAGCAGATTGCCTAAGTATTGCTATCCAAATTTCCCTATCGCATTTAGCATCGGTGAGCGAGTTGAACACTGGACTGATCGCTTGGAACGTTCGATGACACCGGTGTGTCATCTGCGAAGTTGATTTCCGTTCAAGCCATTTGTAGATATACGTTGACTTGATCCCCTGATCAGCGTTCCGAATTTTAAATTTCGAAATGCGTTAAAAAAGATCCGCATCTTTTGTCTTTATCTCTTGATGTTGCTGGGAATAAGCTTTGCTTCACAGCACTGCGTCGACAAGCGAGATATTTTTTCAAGATATGCAAGTCATGTTTGCCAGAAACAGCGTAGGCATTAATTGTATTTCCTCCGTGCCGACATTTTGATACATCCATACCTACGTCTTGTAATGACAACAATATTCTAGAGACTGAAGAAAAACGACAGTTTCATTATCAACAAAAAAAGAAAATTAATCAAATATTAAATACACCGTGCTGTGTTATTAACTTACTCGATGCACGCACTTATTCTGTCCTCAATTTTTGACTAAATAATATCACCTTGTGCCAGACTAAATAAATTATGCACACATACTCATTTAAGTCTCGTAGGCCCCACAGTTTTCAATACGCTGGGCGTTACTGAATTCTTTGTGTTTTTTTTTTTTTTTTTTTTTTTTTTTTTTTTTTTGGTGGGAGGTGTTTTTTACGTAACGGGATTGCCAGCACAATGACCACCAGATTTCTCCTAGACTAGATCTTCCTTGTCGATTGTGGTTTCAGAATACGCCGACTGCACCTCTGCAGAAGGGTAAGATCTCCCACAATGATGCTTCCTGGGTATGACGATAAACTTCATCCAGCAGCAGGACCTCTTATCAGGAGGTTTTGAGAAGTGTGGAAGCCTTTTTTGAAAAAAAAAAATTATCAGCAATGCATTTTTGAAAAACAAAAATATTACCAGCAATAAAAATATTGTCGGCATTAAATTACCCATTGAGAATGATACTCCGTAAAATAAAACTAGATACCAACCAAGGCTGTACAATTCTTATTATTTAACACATACGCAGCAGTATACTTATACACACAAGGTGATTTTCTCAGCGCAACATAAATGCTGCACAAGGCCGAAAGATTGGGGTACTCAATGAGGATCGAACTCCGTACTTTCAAGTGTTCTAGCTAAGCAAGCTTGCTAACCATTACACCACGTCGAGGTGCCTGCACACGCACACATCTATGTGTGTATCTTTATGGGTATATAACACCTTTGGATAACCCACTCTCTTATGACTATTATCAATATTGACAGGACCATACGGCATAGGGCGTGGATGTCACTTGTAATTGCGATTCAAAAAAAAAATGAACGTAAATATACATTTCGTTAATAAGTTTTAACAATAACTTTTTTTTAAATAATATGTCATGTTTTCACATATTCTTAAAATATTTTAATGTGTTTAATATTTTACTGTGTTTAATATTCTTTAGTATAATGATATTTTAATGTGTCTAATATTCTTTAATATAATATTTTAATGTGTTTAATATTCTTTAATATAATATGATGTGTTAATGTGTTTAATATTCTTTAATATATGATATTTTAATGTGTTTAATATTCTTTAATATAATATATTTTAATGTTTTTAATATTCTTTAATATAATATGATATTTTGATGTGTTTAATATTCCTTAATATGATATGATATTTTAATGAGTTTAATATTCTTAAAATAGTGTCATAGAGTCAAAACGGTAGTCATAGATCTGGTTTACACGCGAGTCAAATACGTAAATATGTCACGGATTTGTGTCAGAATAAAAACTGGTTTACACGAATTTAAAAAAAAATGGACAAAGATTAATAATATATTTTAGAGGAAAAAAACCTCCGACCAGTAAGTTTTTGAAAAGTGTGGAACCACCTCTTTTAAAAAGAAAATATTACCAGCAATACATTTTTGAAAAAAAATTAATACCAGCAATAAAAATCTTGTCGTCATTAAGTAACGTCATAGAGACTAATATGCCATAAAACAAAACAAATCAAACAAAACCTAGACTCGATATAAACTATGGCTGAAGAGCACAATCCTTATTATTATTCGACTTATATAAAATACATACAAATCCCGTAAAACGATAGTAGGGACATTTCGTGGACAGGCTAGGCTGCCTGAGCACAACCCTCACCAGGCTGTTTTGAAATGAAAGTTTTCCTTCTGCTCGACTGGTTGCCAACCAAATCTATAGAGCTCAGTTTATTCTACTAATATTCTCAGGTTTTGAATTCAGAGTTTTCCTTCACCCAAACTTGTTATCACCCAAGCCTATAAGACCGATTTTGTCCTGTTATTTGCTCACAGCGACTTGAGAGATGGATTCATACCTTCCCCAAAGGTATAACCACGTAGGTGAATGTAATGAACAAAACTGGATTCCATCTCGACTTTCCGATTCCTAAATCCGAGCTGGGATCCATTAACCTCCACTCATTAACTCCTATCTGAGGAGAAAAGAGTTGGATTCATGCATTTTTCAGTGTATTTGCCCGAAAGCGAAGGCAAAAGAACTCTACTATGATTCGAACATTGCTTGCCGATTTCTCGTTCCGAACAGCTAAAAATGACGCCATAATACGTTTATATATATATATATATATATATATATATATATATATATATATATATATATATATATATATATATATATAAAAACTTGCGTACACACGCATAGGCGAGCGCACACGCATGCACACATACACCAGATTTTTATTTTTTAAATAGCTTGATATAAAAAAAAAAAACGAAAAAGATATCTACTGATGAGCGGACCGAAAAATTATA
>CAHIKZ030000746.1:535000-537500 GCA_903632075.3 Acanthosepion pharaonis | reverse complement strand
TTAATATTAAAATTTTTATCAATTGATTATGCCCACAAGTTTCCATCTTGAAATGCTCAAACCCGTATTCTGAGCGCTTCTCCTCATAAATGTACAAAATATATAAAATATATATATATATATATATATATATATATATATATATATTGAAATATTGAAGTCCACACTCAGAGGTCATAGGTTGTTTCATGCTAGACGCAACGATCAGGTCACTTGACGATTGCATCTAGCATGAAACAGCCAGTCGCCCTGAGTGTTGACTTCAATGTTCACTTTTATATTTATATTTACATACGCTCTATCTCTGATTTTGAGCACTTTACCCCATAAATATAGTACAGGTTAAAACTATATATATATATATATATATATATATATATATATATATATATATCATAAAGCTTTTTTTTCAAAAAGAGTAGCTCCTATTAATTCCTTCATTCATATTAGGCATTACTCTTCAAGTACGAATTGTGTTCTCTGTATTCTCCGCTGACCTATTTCCTATAGAGAGGAAAACGTTAAAATTTCATTTTCTGGCCTAGGGGTAAGATATCAGACTGATGCCAAATCAGTCATCAGTCGGGTTTTCGATCCTGGCTTGAAGCAATCGGACGACTAGCCACACTGAAGATACAGCGAAACAGTCTGTCTGTGAATATATATATATATATATATATATATATATATATATATATATATATATATATATATATATATATATATATCCTCAATTCAAGCCGCTAACCATTACTCCTCGGTGCCTCCATTGAGAGCCGTGTTTGAATTTCAGTCGAGTTCATTCACTTCCGGGCTAATACCCTTGGGAAGAGATTCAGCCGCTTTAGATCGAATGTGACGCCAAAATGTGTATGTATGTGTGCGTGTTTATTGATTTGAACGCACTCATAGTTAGTCAATGCTAACTAATATAAATATATTCAGTAAAATATGTAAATCATAATCCTTTGCGCCCTGACAACAACTTTACCGGTGGGGAAAAAATGACGTAATGCCCAGCCACCGGTTGAACAGTGGTAAACACTTGCCACTATTTTTATATTTACCGTGAAACATTACATACCAGTTATTTGGGAATTTTGACTCAGGAACTTAGGCAAGAAGGGTTAAGAATTGTTCAGAAACGCAGGACACAAAGGGTTAAGTAACAAAAATCATATTTCTGGGCACCTGCGCGTGTCTGCCAACGTGTGTCTACCATTCTGTTAAAGTAAACATATATAGATACCTGGCTATTTTACTGTATTTTCGTCAGAGAATTGGATACAGATATCTAAAATTTTATCATGAATAATAATAGGTATAGAACTGAGTAATACCTATATGCGATTGCGCGAACAAGCACAGACGAAGAATATGTGTGTGTAATTTCTACATATATTATTTATATATTATATATACGGATTACTTATTAAAAAGCGCTCAATATCAGTAATAGTGCTAACATACCTATATATGGCTAGGTATTTTATGACGTAATGCCCAGCCACCATATATATATATATATATATATATATATATATATATATATATATATATATACTTGAAAATTACTGACAAGTCACTTTAGTTAAGTTGTTTTTTTATATATATATATTCTTGAGTTTGCACATTAAATAAAAAACTTAATTATTTAGATTATGTATTCCATATAAGACATTATATATATATATATATATATATATATATATATATATATATATATATATACTGCATGTTTCGTTGAAAATTACTGACAAGTCACTTTAGTTAAGTTGTTTTTTTATATATATATATTCTTGAGTTTGCACATTAAATAAAAACTTAATTATTTAGATTATGTATTCTATATAAGACATTATATATATATATATATATATATATATATATATATATATATATATATATATATATATATAATGTCTAATTATAATATAAATATATATATAAATTTACATTAAGCACTGTTTTGTAAAAAATAAAAATAAAAAATATCAATAAGAACACCGGATTATATAATCTTACTGTACTTTTTTTTTTTATAATATATATATATATATATATATATATATATATATATATAGTAAGTTTATTCAATAAAATCGCTATTGGCTATAACCACGGCCTCCAGGCTTCGGAATCGCCTACAACTCTTCTCATCTGTCTCCTTGTTTAAGTTGGTGAATGCTGTCAAAATGAGATTGCAGTCTCGAGAGTTAAGTGGCCAGATGTAAGGGTTAATGTGGTCGCAGAAATTATTTGTTAAACACGACTAGGTCTTCCTACTTGTGTGGCATCGTGCAGAGTCCTAAGACATAGATTCTTCCAGCAGACACCCTCTTGACCCAGAGCAGAACTACTTCATCAAGTTATATTCTGAGTTCCTTTGGGAAGATGAATGGAGTCATGAAATCGCCATCACTCGTGACCACTACAAACAACATGATGTTCACTGGATATTTGGTTTTCATCCCTCTTGGTAATCATTTGTGAACACAGC
>CAHIKZ030000746.1:527500-530000 GCA_903632075.3 Acanthosepion pharaonis | reverse complement strand
CAGCCCTAAAAGATAATGGATTCCCGGCAACACTCACATACTCACCACAGAATAGGCCAACAGGAAGAGAAATATTATATGATTCAACTCACCGTACAGCAAAAACATAAAAACAAACGTAGGTAAAATATTGTTCAAACTCTTACACAAACACTTCCCGGAATCAAGAAAATTTACATAAAATATTCAACAAAAACACTGTAGAAATCAGCTACAGCTGCACCGAGAAAATATATCTAATAATAAAAAAGCATAAAAGGAAAACTATCAACAAACCACCCAAACAAATTAAACCCACCTGTAATTGTAGAATAAATAATGATTGTCCCTTAAACGGTAATTGCTTACACTTTCAAGGAAAGAATCCTCATCTACCCTACTATTTTATTAAAACTCGGAGGAGAGGAGATGGAGTCATGTCTTTCCCAAAAGCATTATTGCGAAATTAGCGCAACAGCCCCGACAGGAATATGAAATAGGCTAGCCTATTCTTTTCTTCACCCCGACAAACGTTACGTTACCCACGTTTTCAGTCACTTTGTTTCACTCATTCTCTACCTCTGTATATATATATATATATATATATATATGTATATATATATATATATATATATATATATATATATATATATATATATGGACATTGAAGGCGGTAGTCTGTTACATGCTAAACGCAATTATCAGGGCATATGTATTGTGCTGGCTGCATTTGGATCCACAATTATTTCCACTCAGTAGCCCCTAGAATAATCCGAAGCTGTTAGCGCCCACAATATAAAAAACGTTAGAATAATGCAATAGAATAGACTACCCACAATTCATTACTGACCTGTATGTATAAATAATCGAGCAATCCATCTTTTTTAAACACAAGAAATCTACATCTACGTCCCTGTGTATTCGAGAGTCTTACTAAAAAAAATGTTTCTTCCGGCAGGCTCGAACCTGCATCATCGTTTTATATCTACTTCTATATGGGATTGTATATCTGTGTTCGCGTCGCAACTGTCTGATTCATTACTTCTAAAATCCTAGCTTGTCTACATGGTTTTGCTATTAACAATGATAGTCTAATCTGTTTGACACTGTCTCAGTGTTATGTTTGAAATCTTCGAATGAAAAACTAAACCCTGTAATTAAATACGCATCAATCCCTGCTTGTGCTGATGTGGAAAATGTTTCCAATTAGTTGAGTTTTCGCTAATGGATTCCACAGAAGAAACGTTCTTTGAATGACAATGCTAGGGTTTTGTACCCTCGTCTTTGACCCGAACATCCATCAATGTCCGTCACGCGGAATAAGGGATCAGCTTAGAAAGTAATTTTGTTCTAAATGCATTGTACTGAATGAGAATATGTTTTGTCTCAATGGGCGAAGATCTGTTAAAGAATTTTCTAATCGCGAACGTTCATCATAAACATTTTTTTTCGTTGCTGGGAGAGACGATTTGCTAACTTAATACAGTTTTCTATTGTGATCAGATTTTTTTTTTCTATTAAAAAATTGTATCTTAAAAATTAAGATATTCATTTATTTAATGTTTTGATCTATTTCAGCTGTGTTGCTCTGACATTTGTGACATAATTTTCGAGATGTGAAACCAGTCAATAAAATGTTTTGTTCGATCAGAAGCATCACCTGAAACCATTTTAAAAATAAAGTGGTCATGAAGCTTAGTGCGATGGTTATTAGTGCAAAGAAAGAAAAACAAACATGCATTGCTTTAAAAACTTTACATTATATATGTCGTCACCCTCGACACTTTCTCATTGATAGAGTAGTCATTTGTCAAAATTTAGTGCAATTCGCCATCATGTAGATCAACCTATTCCAAACTTACTATTAACATGAAAGAATTTTTAATTGATAAAACCAAAATATTATGTCTGACTGATTACAAAGAAATTACTCAGAATTCTATAAGACATCACAATACAAAAAATTAACAAAAATACAACAAAAAAAAACAACGGACATTTAATAAAATATCTTTATCCATAAGAGAACATATATTAAGAGTGTACAAAAAATACAGCACGTATAAAGTCAGTTTGGCCGTTGCAGATAATGACAATGTTTATAGCACATGCACTACACTCTCTCGTAGCTTGACTTGTGATTTGTTGAAATTAATGCAGTTAACGCATATGTGAAACGAATAATAAAAAGGCAAATATTGATAAGAGTTACAATAGATAGGAAATTGTAGAGAGCCATTCTCATTGATTTCCTGAACGGGCACAACACGTAAAGTAGTAAAAGTGTCATTTCATTAACAACAGCATCCGGCGTTCTAGATCAACTTAATAATACAGTGTAACCCGGATATAAGAGACCCGGATACAAGAGAAACCCGGATATAAGAGAGATTTTCTCTGGTCCCAAAGTGTCCCCATACATACCTAAACAAAATAGAACAAACACGGATATAAGAGAAACCCGGATATAAGAGACTTCTTCTCCGGTCCCGACAACTCTCTTATATCCGGGTTACACTGC
>CAHIKZ030000746.1:520000-522500 GCA_903632075.3 Acanthosepion pharaonis | reverse complement strand
TCATGTACTGGAGAATCATCAGTCATTTACTGTGAATCGTTTTGTCAACCGCTCCTGTAAATAATGCCCACAGGAAAGAATACCCCCACCACCACACACACACACACACACACACACACATATATATATATATATATATATATATATATATATATATATATATCCGGATATACTTCTTTAAACTTAAACTACACTTTCCATTGCAGCTGTTCTTTAATATAAATCAGCTTTAAGTTTATATTATCGGTATCCATATTGCCGTTCAATTTTACGAGCATCACCGGCCTTATCACTAGGATAAAACACTTGTGAATTACATATATATATATATATATATATATATATATATATATATATATATATATATATATTAGACATATACTAGTGCTACTGAGTAGTAGTATTGTTTTATTGGCCAATTCAAGTGAAATGCCATATGTAACTCTAACCAAAGTCAGAAAGACTCATTAATATTGCTTAAGCTAATAACCAGGTAACAATGTAGGATTTCTTCAGTGCCCGCGGTTCTTCAGATGCCTCTTTCGACCGTCGATGCACACACCATCGAAGAAAGAACACCATAGACTGTCCCTCGCATGCATTTAAGTAGTGTCTCTTCAGAATCTCCTCGCAAATATGAGGTAGCGACTGGCCAGTAATTGGTCGAATAATTGTTCGTTGACACAAGAGGCCCCCCTCGGGTTTCAGAAACGGAAGTGCTATTTACTTTTGGATCTCCAGATCGAACAAGGGAAAGTTTGGCGAAAAGAAAATCGTCTGCGACTGAAAAGAATATATCGCAGATGAGTTCCCGCGAGCTACTAAAAATCCACTTCGACTGGAGAAAGAGAAATTCCTCTGTTTTTAGTTCTCACTTCTAGCTTATTCATTGTACTATGCTATTGAATATGGTCGTATATCTGACTCCAATAGCTGTTCGCTGCAGCGACAACAGAGTATTTTAAAGTATTTTTTCTTTGTTGTAAAGATGGTTAAACCTCGTGTATTAAATGTATATTTAAAAAATTGTTATATTCATTGCTAATAGGAATATATACTTGACAAACATGATGAATAAAATAAGTAAAAGTTTATTGTAAAAAGCAGTACAATAAGAATAAAGGTAACAGTTTTGCACAAGGTCATCGCAAGTCAATCCACTAGTGAGGGCTACTACTGGAAGGTCGGTAGTTCTCGCGTAAGTCTGAGTCATACTCAACAGATCCCAGCTAGATAATATGTACCAGCCTCCCCACGAGGTAGGATGTGGCACAAGGCCGAATTTAATGTAGGGCAATCCGAGCCCGTAGGCTCGGTCAAAATTTCCCCTAACTCCGCATAAACGGGTTCGGTTCTGTCTACCTACCCGGACGAGACTCTGCTCTTCGACATAGCCTCGTCCGGGTTCCTCTCTGCCCGAAGGCAGAGAGTTCGACAAAAGCCAAGATCTGAGTAACAGATCCCAGCAAGAGAATATTTACCAGCATCCCCACAAGTTAGGATGTGTCATAAGGCCGAATTTAATGTAGGACAATCTGAGCCCGTAGGCTCAACCAAAAATTCCCCGTAACCCCGCATAAACGGGTTCGGGTCTGTCTACCTACCCGGACGAGACTTTGCCCTTTGGCCAAGATGTGAGTAACAGATACCAGCTTGACTCTGTAGTCCGTTTACTTATACATACTTAAAGGTAGTTACCACCTTTAGTGTAGTCACTCATGGGGGTAACAAGTTATTCCATTACACAAAAATCAAATTTAAATTTCGCAACTTAGTATAATTCCTTTTTATTTCAACTTCATTCAGTTGAAATATACATTAATTTTAAAAAAATTTTCTAATATAATCGTTTTTGTTAAATTTTCACAATCAGCCCCAAATATCATCTTATCAGATTTTGATATTACAACCTGTGATACACCTCTAGAATAAATATAGCATTTTCCATATTGTTATGGTCCGGTTCCTTGTACCACGGTGATAGTCCAAGATAGAACCAATAAAGAAGAACTCGAACACTTATGTGGAATAACACAGATATATTACAAACAGGAATATACACAAAGATGTAGAAAGTGTTAGTACGAACAATCAGGTTTAGTAGTAGTTGTCTGAACGCAACTCGCTCGCTCTGACTGACTGACAGACTTCTGACGGACTTCACTCCCGACTTCAGACTGAACTCAGGCTTCAGACGGAACGCTATTTAGTCCCCTCCCACGAGGGCATCATGTGGCACAAGGCCGGTTTAACGTGGGCCAAAAATATGCCCTTTGAATCCGTATAAACAGGTTCAGGTTTGGTTTACCTCCCCGAAAGAGACTCCGCCCTTCGGCGTAACCTCGTTCGGGTTCCTCCCCGCCCGAAGGCAGAGAGTTCAACCGATCAGCCGGTCGCCCGACTTCGGGCTGAATTCCCTGCTTCCTCTTGAGGCGCAGTATTTATTACGTATGGAATAGTCCATTATGTTATTATGGGTAAGGTCCCATAACACATATCT
>CAHIKZ030000746.1:507500-517500 GCA_903632075.3 Acanthosepion pharaonis | reverse complement strand
TCTTTGTTTAGTATTTATAATTGATGTTAAAGTTCCCAGCGTAGACTGTGTTCTATATTAGAGAAATCAGAGAACTCTGTTTGGATATGAGTCAGATCTTCAGAAGTTGTGCCAACTCATTCTGAAATATAAAAAATGGGTTTTGTAATAAATTATAGAAAGAAACTTCTTTCAGACTTTAACCACTTGTCTTTCCTTCCTTACCCAAGTATTACGGCCACATCGCGTTGAAACAGCGGTTCCCGTACGATGACCGAAGTTAAGCAACAGCTAGCCTGGTCGGTATATAGATAGGTAACCGCTTGTAAGCATGGATGAACGCGTGGTATAATGGATAATTGCTAGACATTTTTAATCGGAGAGCCGATGTTTCAATTCCAGTTAGGTTCGTTAAATTCACACGCGTAAATACCCTTGGACTGGCATCCCGCTCTCACCCTTACACCGTAGAAACCTTCAAATGTAGCCGTCTCTTCTACTCCAATAGCTTCATACCTCGCACCTCTCGCCAGTGGAACACCCTCCCCAATTACTGTTTCCCTGAAAGCTATAATCTCCAACTATTCAAATGTAATGTCAATCGACATCTCCAATTACCTTGATCTACCCACTATCCTTCTCCTCTTCCTTTCTCCTATCACTCTTATCTGCTCTCGCTCCAAATCTTCCGTAACCCCCTGCATCATAGTGGCTTCACGCCTTGCTTGGGGCACAATGCTTAAAAAAAAAAAAAAAAAGGTTTAAATAGTAAGACTTGTATCACTAAATCATTATTATTTAAAAAAAAATATTCTTACAATCCAAAAATATTTTATGGCTTTAAATAACCTGAAATGTCCTCGAAAACGGATCGATCAAACAAACCTTTCTTACCCAATACAGAATGTAATTTTACGATGAGACGTTGAAGGCTGTTTAATTTAAAATCTCAGCTAAGACGGGGTATGGGAAAAGTATTCTCTTTGGTCGGATTCAAAGGGAATTTTTACTTCGTAATTTTTTTTGCAGTATTTTAACAGAAAAAAAAATGTTTTCTCTTAACAAGGAAGTTGGTTTGGCTGATTTAAGTGTTTCAAATTCGACACTGAAAACTAACATGTAGCAGAGTTGAGAATCTCTTCCACATGTGTTGTCTTCAAAACTTGTCACGCTAAGACTATCACTTGTTTTGTTTTATATCTGTACTCAGATATTGCAATCCTAAGTTTACGTCTAGTGGGGAATACGGAGACTGCAATGGGCGGACCATGAAAGCAACGACGACGTTTTAAGGAAACTAGAAATGACAAGGAAACTGATACCTTTAATCAGAAAGAGACAAGGGAAAATTCTACGACACATAACGAGGAAAGTCTATCTGGGCAATACAATCCATTTCTCAGAAGAATATGGAAGTCTTGAGAGAAGCAATGCAAACTGCAATGTACTTTCTGAGTTTTAGTAAACAAGGGAAAAGATGATTGTAAAAAGTGAAATAAAAAACAGGAAATTGTGGCGAGCTATGCTCAATCACATACGGAAAAGACATGACAGATAAAAGAAAAAAATAGGTTTATCATCACTGAAGCGCCGGAAACCAAAAATCATTGCCTACAAATAAGACTTACATATGTTTGAAATGATTATTGATTGATTTGTTTTTTACGGTTTATCAACCTTTTGCATATTATTTATAGCCAAAAAATATCTTTACATAGTTTTTTTTTTTTTTTTGTGTGTGTGTGTGTGTGTGTGTGTGTGTGTGTGTGTGTGTGTGTGTGTGGACATAATAATGATTAACTGATATAAATCGTACTAACATCTAGGGAGAGGTGAAGAAACACCGATTCCAGTATTTTCACCGAAGTTAAGCAACGTTGAGCCTGGTTAGTAAGTAGATGGGTGACCGTTTGGTGATGTAAGCCTGGATGTTCGGTTGGTGTCATGGATAATGTCTCGGAATTGTTAATTGGAGAGCCCACTTTCAATTCCTGTTGGGTTCGTTATTATTCACTTGCACGCAAATACCCTTGGAGAAGGCATGAATCCACCTCTTCTACCCCCCAGCTATGGGTTAATTAGCAAGACTTGTATCCCTAAATCATTATTATCTAAAGATAGAATAAGATGCGCTGAGGATAGCTTTGTCTAACACCACAAGACGCTACAAAACCATAATATTAACCAAAGAACAGGAATCATGTTCTTAAAGCGCCTCGTCAAATCTAGACTCTCATGCGGATGTCATGACTTGCATCACTAAATCATTACAGTGGAACCTCGGTTCACGAATTTAATTCTTTCCTGACGCCCGTTGGTAAGCCGAAATGTTCGTAAACCGAATCTATTTTTGCAATAGGAATCAATGTAAAATGGATTAATCCGTTCCTGGTCCCAAGATGATTGCTAAATTACACCTTAACAACAGTTCATTGTGCACAAGTTTATACACAAAACTAATGAAAATCATATAATACTTAAAACTAATGAAAATTATTAAATCTAAGAATTTTTCCGTATCGGTATGTAGGAGAGTTGATGGCGTAAATGGAAAGAAAAGTTATTGTTTGGAAAAGGGAAGGGAAGACATAATCGTCTCTTTATAAGAATAGTATAGATCGTTGATTTTGCCGTATGAAACTGAGTAGGAAGAGACAATATCATCAATAATGGTTTTTCTCTTAACTTTCCTTTTTCCTTTACCAGTATCACTGTTAGCTTTCTTTGGAGCTATGACTGAGGACTAATGATGAGAAAAAAAGGCACAGTACAATAAAATTGGAAAAGAAAAAACACGGCACAACCTCAGGAAAGTATACAACACGGCGGTTGACTCAGAAAGGATCCCGTACGAGTTGATTCAGTTCGGCAATGTTGTTCGAGAACCGAAATTTTGTTTGATAACAGAGGCATTTTTATTTCGAATATTCTGTTCGAAAACCGATTTGTTTGACATGTGAGACGTTCGAGAACCGAGGTTGGTCTGTATTATCTAAAATAAAAAAAAATATACAAGCTAAAAATATTTTCTGGCTTTAAATAACCTGTAAAGGATTGATAAGCTGAAGAAAATGAATGAATCAAATCAATAACAAATTTAGTAGATGAGATAAGGAAATTGGACATGGAAAAAGATGCATAAGAGTAACTTTGTCTATCACAAGAGGTTACAAAACCAAAATATTAACCAAAGAACACACCACATGTTCTTACTCGCCTCGGTGGATCTAGACTCTCATGTGGATGTCATGACGTGCATCACTATAACATTATTATCTAAAAGAAAAATTCTTACAATCTAAAAAAAATTCTGGCTTTAAATTATAAGCAAAGTCTTGATAATCCGTAGAAAACGTATCAATCAACCAATAATTAAATAACGATGATACTATAATGATATTCTTCTGTTGCTTAGAACACTACAGATCTTTCATCGCTGTAATTTTTCGTCATATAGATATTAACGCTATACTTTTGTTAAAAGTGTATATTCTAAATTACCTTCGGAGTATCTCGTTTTCTTGCCTAATTTAGTTTCTCTGTCCGCTGAGAGCGCCCGCTTTGAACTTGAGATCATCGATAAAAGAGCTTCTATTATCTCCCTTGTGCCTATTCACTTCTCAATAAAGACCCTTATTGTCCAAAAGAAACTTCTTGACATGTTTGCGGATAAGTATAATGACTTCCCTCTTGATCTCCAAAATAAGTGTACTTCTTCAGTTTTGAAACGGCATGCATTCTTATTAATAACAATTTCCAGCAAGAAGGCTTTAGCTGTAATAAACTGTTGACTATCGTGTTTACCTAAGTCGGCTCAGGTTAATCGACGAAGGTCGGCTAAAGCTTGAGTCGTCATTAATCTTTTCTCGGTAATTTGCTTTATGGTTTCGCACTTTTTAAATGGAATAGAGAAGATAGAATAATAATGAAATGAGACAAAATAGTGTAGCAAATATTGACGCATTTATTCATATTGATTCTGAAGAACTGTAGTTATGTAATGCATGCAGTTGTGTCGTTTATAATACGCACCCCAAACTTTAGTCAATGAATTTCCGAAGAAAAATTATATCTAGTATAATACGCATCGATTTATTTACTTTAGAATTAATAGTACCTCAATTTAATCTAATTTCAAAACGTATACAATTTTCTTCGTTCGTTTTTTTTTTTTTTTTTTTTTCGGATTAAAAATGATAATTTATAGCATTCATCCTTGCTTTGAATAGTGTTGTTACATCAGTTCTGGTGCCTCTTCCATATATCAAGAGAGTCTTGATAAAATCCAAAGAAGAATCTGCAGTTTTATTGGTACTGACTATAGCATCTAGATTCGGCCATTTTCCCAGAAACATAAAGCAGCTTTTCTGTGTTTTATTCTATGAATTATTTCAGGGTAATTGTTCTGATTAAGTATTCGTTAAGGTACCAAGACTATTTTAATTTAAGCGCAGTACTAGATTGCCAAAAAGGTCTCTTCCATTTACACTCGAAATGGTTATATGTAACTCAGTTTTAGTGGCCAAGAGAAAAGTAAGCAATTTTGGTACAATAAATAAAACCACCTTTCTCATGTCAGATTTTTGTGCCCATTCACCTTTATATATATATATATATATATATATATATATATATATATATATATATATATATATATTATAATATTATTGATTGATTTAAAAAATATGTTTTTTTTTCGCTACACAGTTCCAACCATGTTTCAAAAATAGAAGCTAAAAACGCCGAATTTAATTTTGCAAAATTAAATTCGGGGTTTTTAGCTTCATTTTTGAAACATGGTTGGAACTGTAGCGAAAAAACATATTTTAAATCAATTAATTTATAATATTAATGCTCTGTAAATTTACATTGAGCACTATTTTGTAAAAATAAAATATCTATAAGAACACCGGATTTTATATCTTACTGTTCTTTCTTTTTTTTATATATATATATATATATATATATATATATATATATATATATATATATATATTATAATTATTTATTTAAAAATATGATTCCAAAACGCTACATAAGAAGTCTGTCGCGTTTTGGAATCATATTTTGTATCGAGCACTATTTTTTTAACTAAAATACTAAGGGATTTTGGATTATATACCTAACCAGTTCCTTCCTATTTTCTATAAATTTTCACATATATATATATATATATATATATATATATATATATGACAAACTATAAATGCTTATTTGTGACACATATTCATCTGTTAGGATTTCATGACTGAAATGTGTCACAAATAAACTTTTCCAGTAGCCATATTGTTTTAAATATATTGTTTGTTGAGATACAAAATTATATATCACTATATCACACACACACACACACACACACACACACACATATATATATATATATATATATATATATATATATATATATATATATATATATATATATCACTCTTATTTTCTCTTTTTCTTTCCAGTTCAACTTCTTATATGCAACACGTAGAAATATATATTCTATGTTAGCAGTTTATTTTATCACACTTCTCGCATGTGGAACTCTTTTTCGGCTTCTTGCTTCCCAGTAAACTTTAATCTTCAAACATTTTAAATGCAACACCAATCACTATTTTCTGACTTCACAATGCCAGTTCTTTTATTGTTAACTTTCCTTAATAGGGTGTTTTTTTCTCATATTCTTTAACAATAAGTAACATCTTGTGTCGTAGTTGCTTATTGCCTTGCTTGGGGTGAAATGGTTATAACAGTACAATTTACCCGAGAATTTGTGGCAATTTAGTCTATATTTAATCATTGTTCAATGTTTATATAAGGTTTATCGCAACCAAAAAATAAGAACTTATATAGTTTGCATTAGAATTTGTAAATTTATTCTAAATGGAATATAAATGTAAATTCTTCAGACGTTTCGAATCGATCTCCAAAATAAACTGACAATTTATATAGTTTATATGAGAATTATTATCAGGTAAATTTACTATAAATAAAAAATAGGGATGTATATAATTTACATGAGGATTTAAGCAGCTAAATTCATCCCCAAAATGACTTTTGTCCATCTTTTTATCGCGTTCCTATCAAATAAAGATAAGAATTTATATTGCTTACATGAGAACTTTTATCAGCTAAAGTTAACCGAAATTAATGTTAGTATTCGATCCCTTACAAGCTGTATTTTCCTTGACATCCATTCATTCAAACACAATCAGTTCAAGAGTTGTTTTTCTCTGTTATTCTTTCCTTCATTCTGTCCTGTCAGCGTTAAATCTTTCATAATATCTTTCCTCATTATGTGTCCCAGAAATTGCAACTATCTCTTTCTAACTTTAGGTAAAAGTTAATTTGTTATCCTCGCATTCTTTAAAATGTCCCCTTTGCAAACGTCGTATAGTAATTTTTGGCCTTGGTTGGCATATCACTTTCAATTCAAAAAGAGATTGTTTCAGAAGACATCTGGCTGCCACTCAACAGATAATAATCATTTTTGAACATATATATATATATATATATTTTTTTGAATATATATATATATATATATATATATATATATATATATATATGTGTGTGTGTGTGTATATATATATATGTGTGTGTGTATATATATATATATATATATATATATATATATATATATATTTTATTTAAAAGATATGATTCCAACGCTATATAAGAGTTCTCATGTTTCAAAACAAGAGCCGAAAACTTCAATATAATTATTTGAATTAAATTGAATTAAAGTACTAAGCTCTGTTCCATCTTCAAGCGAATTTTTTTCTATTTTCTATATATTTACACACACACATACACACACACATGGAATTTGTAGAGCGATGTAGATCCAAGGGGCGCTCTATGTCAAAAGATAGAGCAAAATTATTAAATTGAAGAATATGAAACACTTAAATTCCCATAGGTAATAATTTTTTTTAATTTTTGTTTCATGTGAGCTCTAAATAAAGAATCTATCTATCTATCTATCTATCTATCTATCTATCTATCTATCTATCTATCTATCTCTCTCTCTCTCTCTCTCTCTCTCTATATATATATATATATATATATATATATATATATATATATGTCTATATAGGCAGCATATATTCATTCAAGCACATTTGTTTAGATAATTTAGACGTATTTATTTATCTTAGTGTTAATCATTTCAAGTCCATATATATATATATATATATATATATATATATATATATATATATATTATATAGGATTGGTGTATACGGAATAAATTCCAATAACCAAGAAATTCTATTCTTAAAAGAGTGCTCAATACAGAGAAGGTCAAATATAATTTATTCGAAATTTATAACATAAATATGTTATAAAATCACTACAAAAATAGCCATTTTGTTTCAACATTTCTGGTTTATTATCAACTGATGGTGCTGAATGTAGATTAAAGAGTTTTAAAAGGTTCAAATCGACCAATCACCTTGAGAGGGGAAAGGCTGTCACATAAGCAGCAATGACCAATCAAAATACAAGTATATGAGAATTCAAAAATGACCAATCAAAATACAAGTATATGGAATTCAAAAAACTTGACAACGGACCTTGGTTATAATTATTAAAGCCTTATTGTTAGCGTTAGACTAAAATAAAAATCATTCTAATTAATATTAAATTTTGATACAAAACTGTAAATTAAGAATTACCAATTTTAAATTTTAATTTTAATCTGTATTGAGTTTAAATATTATAAAATTATTTAAAGAAGAAACTGAGGAAAATACATATCTTTTATTATTTATTTTGTTTTAATTGTAAGGCCAGAAACTCAGAATAAACGTTAATCTAATGGGGATATAAAGGTTCGTTACAACTTAGATACATTTGAAGTGATGATATGGACAGGGAAGGATGCAAAAGACAATGCATACACAGTCAGATTATAATGCACAAACACCTAGACATATTTAGATATATAAACATGCAAAAACACGAACGAAACAAGAAATAGATGTCCACGACCATAAACAAAATAACAGACAGCATATACATAACAATGAAAGACTTATATAAGCGATCATACACACATACATTAATAAAGACACACATATATACATACCTACAAATGTTCAAATTTGAAAATGAGAGTAAACGAATTCAAACAGACTATTAAAATATTACTTATATGGGCAAAGATATATAGATAAAAAGAGTGTTCAATAGATAAAATCTAAGAGGGGTAGAATAGAAAAACAAATATTCGTCAATGAACAAAGCAAACAAAAAAGACAAAAAATATAGAGAAACGGATAGAGAAAAATATATATACGCATAAATACATATAAAAATACCAAATTCAAATCTGCAGGCAAAATGCAACACTTAAAATAAAGCCAGCTAATGTATAAAAAAGAAAACACATAAACACAGATTTATATAAACATTTCATATATACTTATATACGCATGAGTACACATACACGAGTACAAATATAGGACAATATATATGAAAATACATACATACGAATGTCTACACGCGTTCATCACTACAAGTAGATACATACATAAATATACATATGCACATAGATATATATATATATATATATATACAAACATGCTTGAAGATGACTGAATGTACAGTCGAAAGTGCCTGCGTATTTAAGAAAGACCTTATACAGCTTATAATTTTAAAAAACAAAGATCATAACATTCATCGAGTGATTAGTAGATTAATGCATCTTTAAAATTTTGTTTGCGAAGGGATTTCGCCATTTTATATCATTAACTTTACTAATTTACTTTTTGTATGAATGATTTATTGTAATGTAATATATACATTCATATACATATACATATACAAACATTTCAGTTTCTTGATGCCATGTTACCTAAGTTCTACTAAAAATTAAATGCAACGTCAAACGCCATTAGCCTTCCTGAAAGCTTTTATTTTCTTCTTTCCCGACTAAAGTCTTCTTATTCTTTTTCACTGCTGTAAATTCTTTTCATTATTGACTTGTTTTAGGGGAAATGGTTTAAAATGTTACAAATACAACCTAATTTTAAAATTAGTACCTAACTGGAGAACATATACAGGAAACTACAAGAGCTTTGTGATCAGTACAGGAGTTCAACGTTCATAATCTACAGTTCGATCTTATCTCGATCCAAGTCGTGGTACTTTTCATTTTGTTTTCAGTTTACTTATAATTTCTCTCTAATATCTACGGAGTCCACTACATGAGAGATCTGGCAGATTGATAACTGGGTTTATACAAGTGGGATCGCTTGAGCCTATGACCAAGAATCAAAACTAGATTCAGGTTCATGTGCATAATAGGTTTGTATTATTGAACATGTGTTGTTGGCATAATTCCTAGTGAATGACTGTTCCAGCCCAATCATGTATGTGCTTTTTAGTCTCTCTAGCATTCTTATTTTTTATACACAGTTTAATAGCCCTTGTTGTCGTTGTTTTATTTATTGCAAAAAGTAAATAAAACTTATCCGAAATCAAAATATTGTGACAGTATTATATATATATATATATATATATATATATATATATATATATATATATATATATATATATATGTGTGTGTGTGTGTGTGTGTGTGTGTGTGTGTGTGTGTGTGTATATTCCACTGTTGTCACTTCAAGCTGAAACCTTCTGTTTTTTTTTTTTTTTTACACTTTTAAATATCTAAACCATAGTTTCTCAACTGCTGTGCCCAGACGCACTGATGCGCCTTGAAAGATATCCAGGCGAGCCACAAATTAACAGAAGAGTAATCTATGAAATTTTTTTTTTTAAATTTAAAAAATTTATTTTTAAATAGAGACACCAAGTTTAAAATAAACTTGACTTAAAATCTATTTTAAACTGTTTGTTAAATTCTTTTAAAAGGACTGGATAATCCTTTCTCTTTTGCCTTCCTCAAGGGATTTATATCAGTCATTATCGGCGTCTACTAAATAAATAGATTCTTCATAAATCCCTTTAAATGAAAACTGTACTACTAATCCTCTTTTGGGAATGCTAAAGCAACATTTCATATTTTCAA
>CAHIKZ030000746.1:452500-502500 GCA_903632075.3 Acanthosepion pharaonis | reverse complement strand
ATATATATATATATATATATATATATATAAAAATATATATAAACTTACAGGAAGAGAATTAAATTTCACTACGGTAAACAAGCAATCATAGAACCAAATAACCAAACTAGTGCACAGAAACATACACACACACACACACACACACACACACACACACATATATATATATATATATATATATATATATATGCACACACACACACATATATATATATAATCCTATATGTCTATATATAGGTATATGTATAGATAATCTTTAAAATATACATATATACAAATACATCAGGTAATGCTCATATATATATATATATATATATATATGATCTTTGTCTAATATATTGAAATTATGATGAATCATTTCAATTATCTGTTCTTTTACGTACGCGATTTAATTAATATGCACCGTGTTCACATATTCTAAGAATAAAGGAATTCAAATGCGTATTCATTAGTCCATATGTGCTTGGATACACAAATACATACAATAATACGTACCTACATACATACATACATACATACATACATATGTATAGACATACTTAAGGTTTCTCATACTTAACGTTCCAAATATTAGTTACGCACGCACGCACACACACACACACACACATATATATATATATATATATATATATATATATATATATATATATATATATATATATATATATATATATATTGTATTCGTTCAAATTTCGAGTTATATATGCGTAATGATATGTTCATAGTTAAGTCCAAATGAATGCGATTATCTTTCGTGGTTATGGCAGTGAATTGCTGGGTCTGAGCAAATTAAACAAATTCGTCCGGCCACTCAAGTGTTTTTCCCAGACCACTCATGCAAATGTCTGTAACTCTTTTATTTGCTCGTCATGCCGATCTTAAAATATGAATGCTTACTATTCGTGCACATTGCTTCCAGGTAATGAGGCTCAAAGGAATTAACAACGTGGCCGTGTATCGTTAGAAGAAGGACTCACAAACGGGGATTAATGTAAACACATGACTCGTCCGAATAACCTTCCTGGAAAATCTTCCCTCTCCTGGATAGCATTTATGCAGAGTGCCGACAGCAGTCCAGTTGCAAGGAAGAATAATTCCGTATATTGCTTAAAAGCCTCTTTCTCGGTGAGAAATTCCTTGCTAGAGTCTAGCAGCATATCCTTAAAAGAAGACATTTATTGTGGTCAATGCTTTGGCAAAAATAACTATGTTTATTTATTTTAGATACTGAGAATCAATAAGGTGCTTCACACCGTCTCATTTTTTTTCCTCACTCGGACTATTAGCATCAAGAATTATAGAGGATTTCTGTGTTCTTGACTGATATTGCAGGCTTAAAGCCATGTCGACGTTGAAACACCGCTTCTCGTACGTTTACCGAAGTTAAGCAACGTCTAACCAGGTCACTACCTAGATGTGTGACTACTTGGAAATATCAAGCATAAGTGCTGATGTTGTAATAAATAACGGCTTTCTTTTTTTTTTTTTTTTTTCTTCCACATCCAATCGGGTTCCTTATATTCATTACGCATAAATACCCTTGGGATGCGTATGAACCTACATTTTCTCCAGCCTCCCAGATATGGATTAATTAGTAGGACCTGTATCAGTAAAACTCATTATTATTTCTGAAAATTTCGTAAAATCTCAAATATTATTCCGGCTTTAAATAACCTGAAAATGTTTGACAAGCCGTATAAAAATCAATCAATATTTATGATACTTGAAAGAAATTTAGTTTAACAGAATATCTAGGATAGATAATGGTTGACTCTAGACTTGAAGCGGTTAAGATTGTAGCGATCGGGGAAACATCTTGTTGGCCATCCGCTCCTCAATCTAGCAGTTCTGGGAAAGAAACTGTCTGAAAGAAACTTCCTCCTTACTAATGGTATACGAAGAGAATGAGAACGATCCGTTTCAGTGTACGTGACTTGGCGGTTCTTAGCTCTAAAGTTCTAAAATGGTGGAACTAATGAATGTATTTTCTCAAGACATTTGCCAAGAAAATAGCGATAGAATTAGCGAGAGGCTTTTGGCGATATGTCTGTCGGAAAAGAGGTTGTCGCTGGGTAAATAATTCCTCATTCACAAAACCTCCTAGACGCTTTTGAACGTTTTCAGGTCTGGAACATGAGGACTGAGCATATCAAGGCCAGGTATAGCATCAATAATTCTTTTTTCTTTTCTTTTGATCCCATTTGATTCTTGTAAAGATAGACCATGGCAGGATGAGTCAGGCATTTTTCTAAAGCGGTTCAAGGAACAGACTGATTTTAACTTATTTCTCAATATCTAACTTTTAATGAGAATTCATGCAAAAATTCGCCATTTTTTTTAATTGTATTTACAATCAGGATTCGAAAGATATTTAGTTTCGCTTTGAATTTCAAATAACCCCCAAAGTTGTCCTTTGTGAAGATGTTGCAACTATTATCAACCTTGAAAGTTAAATCAAATTAGAACCGAATTTTATTCTCATTTCGTCTGTTGCGGTCACTTTCACAGAAATGACGACTGAAAAGTAATGAATCCATCACTTTTCTCCACTATCTATGGGTTAAATAGTAAGATAGACCGGTCTCTAGGCGTGGCATAGAGCCGATTTACTCGGAATTCAAGACCATGAAGATAAATATTTAATCTGAACCAAATCGGTTAGAGTGTTGTTCGGACAATATCGTAGAAGAGACATTTTTCTTAGACTAGTTCTTTGCAATGATTTTTGCTTATTCGTGCAGTTTAGAGTGTTTTGAACTCTTTTCTACTTGCTAAATATGGATATTTTTTTGTTCAAGGTTTGCTTTGAAACGCCTTAACTGATAGCAATCATATTTAGCTGTTGTTATTGGAATTTCTTTTAACAGCTTCTAATAAAAGATTCCTTGCATATCCCACCAGTGAGAAGGAAAAGTTTCTTATTTTTCTTCTATGACTTTCCAAATCTTTCTATCTCATTTAGCAAAGAAGAGCAGGATTACATCCAAGAAACAAACACCCACCTGTAAATCTTTGCGTTCTTGTAATTAACATGATGGCTTGCGGCCACATCACGTTGAAACACCGGCTCGCGTACTTTTACCGAAGTTAAGCAACGTCGGGCCTGGGTAGTATTTAGAAGGGTGACTGCTTGGGAATACCAGTGCTGTAAGCTTGGATGTGTGTAATAGATAATAGCTCTGAATTGTTAATCGCTGAGCCGAATTTTTAATTCCCGCGCAAATATCCTTGGGAAATGTATGAATCCACCTCTCTCCACCAAGATATGGATTAAATAATAAGACTTATTTCATTAAAATAATTACCTCCTCACCCCCAAAAATGTATAAAAAATATTTAAATTTCGACATCAGAGTTTGGTATGCTGCTAAACAAAAGAACAAACCAACATCGTATTTAATATAGCTGAGTATTGTTCCGAAGCTAGATTCTCCGGAATTAAATTAGAGGACTCGCATTTCCAACAGATATATAACAAGTATTTCTTTGGGTTAAGATCTGTTTGGGTTATGGTTAATTTTGGTTCTTTCTGGGCTGAGGTCTCGCTCAAAGATCAAACTTTATGGAGAGTTTTGACCCGACACGCCATGAATGGAAATAGTAAATAAAAAAAAGAAAAGTTTCATTCTCACTGGAAGGCATGGGTAGTATATTTTGTTCTTAATCATTTCACCCCAAGCAAGACGATAAAAGACACTAAGAAAGAAAGAAAAAAGAAAGAAATAAAAAAGAAAGAAAGAAAGAACAATATAATGGTAACAAGAGGGAATAAATCGAACGAAGAAAGAAAGAAAGAAAGAAACTAAGAAAGAAAGAAAGAAAGACACTAAGAAAGAAAGAAAGACACTAAGAAAGAAAGAAAGAAACTAAGAAAGAAAGAAAGAAAGAAAGAAAGAAAGAAAGAAGGAACAGTATAATGTTAACAAGAAGGAATAAATCGAACGAAGAAAGAAAGAAAGAAAGAAACTAAGAAAGAAAGAAAGAAAGACACTAAGAAAAAGAAAGAAAGAAAGACACTAAGAAAGAAAGAAAGAAAGAAAGAACAGTATAATGGTAACAAGAAGGAATAAATCGAACGAAGAAAGAAAGAAAGAAAGAACAATACAATGGTAGCAAGAAGGAATAAAAACGAACGAAGAACGACTGAAAAATTAATATTTGAAACATGGCCGACATAGTGAACTGCTCCTAAGTGATACGAAAGTAAAAGGAAGAATAAATCCCATTATGAGGATATATTTTGTTTGAAATAATATCGCTTATTGCTAAGCAAATGTCCAGAGTGTTACACGTGAGAACATGTTATTTTCACCATGATTGATATTCAAATAACTTACCGGTTCAATCAACACCGCTTCGATTTCTCTAAGAAACAGAAATATTGGAAAATGATCACTGAACGAAAATGTGTCATTGTTATGACACATTTTCGTTCAGTGATCATTTTTGGGGGATTGAGCTGAATTCCGACTGAGCTGAATTCCGACTGAGCTGAATTCCGACTCAGCTGAATTCCGACCCAGCTGAATTCCGACTCAGCTGAATTCAGACTCAGCTGAATTCCGACTCAGCTGAATTCAGACTGAGCTGAATTCCGACTCAGCTGAATTCTGACTGAGCTGAATTCCGATTGAGCTGAATTACAACTGAGCTGAATTCTGACTGAGCTGAATTCCGATTGAGCTGAATTCCGACTGAGCTGAATTCCGACTGAGCTGAATTCTGACTGAGCTGAATTCCGACTGAGGTCTAAGTAAAGTGTCTTTTTTTTACAGTATATTATGAATTTTTAAATTTCCTCAGGTTCTACATGAAAACGAGAATTAGTAGAAACATTTTAATTATTCATCCGATATTATTTCAGCTTATTTTGCCGAAAGAAAAACATTATAAACGTTAATGTTTATCAGGTAATGATGGTTAGAATCTAGGCCTTAGATTCTAGGAAATAACTACTAAAAATCCTCCACCTCCCAAAATCTATAGACCAAATCCTACACATTCATATCGGGACTGGGTACATTGACGTGGTGTAATGGTTAGAAAGCTTGTCTCGCTAGAACAATTACGAGTGAGTATTGAGTTCGATCCGCACTGGGTGCCCCATACTTTCGGCGTTGTGCCACATCTAAGCTACGCTTGGAAACTCATTTAGTGTGTAAACCCCTCTTTTCAGGGGTGTATAACACATCTATTTATCATCACTCAGTTGCGTCTCTGTCTTTGGGTAGAGTGCACCCAGGGGCAAGTGAGAAACCTTATACTGAGAGGTATCCAGCCCTGGGGAACAGCTGCCCGAGGCCGCGCCCTCTCATTGCACTAGAGAGAGGGATCGTTGCACGCATCGAGGTCAGCGCAACCGACGGTTGCGGGGGCTGCGGGCTATTTTTTGTTCCTAGCCCGGGTGTACGTGCTCGGGTGCCCAGCTTAAAAAAGGACCTTGTGTCACAACTCGTCTTAGTGGGGAGAGATAGTAAATACCTAATGGTTAGCAAGCTTGTCTCCCTAGATTAGTTACAACTGAAAAGAGAGTTTCGGCCTTGTGCCACATCTAAGCAACGCTTAAAAAAATAACCATTCATACTGGGATTTCTTCTTAGTAAATAAATATGGACACTTCTTGATCTAAACAAAATATGGTTTCTGACTTTAACAGGATGTAAGTAATAATGTCTCTGCATAGCTTAAATTAGAAGTGGACAAACTACGGCCCGTGGGCTACGTCCGGCCCGTTGATCTTTTTAATCTGCCGGCCGAAGATTGACAGAATTATAACTGAATTCCATTCACCTTGTCCTGTAATTCCTGGCTTCCAACTAGGTGGCACATTCGCCGTATTTACAAGCGCCACGGAACGACTGCACCGCGGTCACCGAAGCTGCCACTAATATCACGTCTCATTTGCGTCCCCGATGCTGGTGTTGTTTGGCACTACTTATGTATGTGAACAGACTTTTACTGTGATGAACACTAACAAAGCACCCCACAAATCCCGGTTGAGTGATGAACACCTCAGATCTGTTCTGAGACTTGCCACAACATAACTAACTACAGACTTTGATGCCCTGGCAATAAAAGAGTGATCAAAAACACTGTTCCCACTGAAACTTAGTGTAAGTATTAACACTGTAATGTTTTTTTTTTCTATTTATGTATGACATGTATGTATCGGATGCTGACCCGGTCCCTCTGTCAATTTTTAAGTCAACGTGGCCCCTGAGCCAAAAAGTTTGCCCACCTCTAGCTTAATGTCTACTCTTGCTTGCTTTTTATATTAGGTTGGTGCAAAAATAATGACGTAATAATGTCGTTTTTTACGTATTTTTAACGTCGAAAAACGACATTATTACGTCATTATTTTTGCACCAACCTAATATATCATTGTGACACAATTAGAATAATTATTATGACAAATTACTGACTTTTATTCTTGTAATTTTCTTTGGATATAGCAAATTTTGTCAGCGTATTCTTTTTTTCATTGATCCTCCATTAGAACCTTAGTGAATTAGTAGCATAGTACATTGTCACAGTATTAATACCATAGTACATTGTCACAGCATTAGTACCATAGTACATTGTCACAGCATTAGTACTATCAGGTTTTCAAACAACCCACTTATAGATATATCAGTTACTTTTTAATTTCCTTGTTATACAGAGTACAGTGGAAATAGTTCCCACATATACCTTCCAGAAATACTTTCCACCTTATGGTAAGACATTAGTGGCAATGGTGTCTTCATCTAGCTAATGGCTTACCATTATGTAGGACGTATTTCTGCCGCACCCTGTATATTCTTTGCTGTGTTCTTTCTAATTTTATAGGACGAATAAAAAAAAATTAAAAGTTTTTTATTGTGAAAAGCCAAATTAAACAGCCAATATTAAAAAAAATGAATTTCTCGACTGGTGCAACTTGGCAACGCTAATGCACTCCAAAAGGTAGACAGTTGTGCCCGAAGTTAGCAGAAGAATAATTTATTAATTATTTTTATATTTAAAAAAAAATAAATTAAAAAGCTAGAGACGCCAAGCAATGTAATGACTTAAAAATAAATGCTTATTTCAGGAGACTATTATTTTCCTATTTTCAAATTTCATGACCAATTTTACTATCTGTCTATAATTCTGAGATGAGGTATTATGTACATTATTTACATTATTCGGACTATTGTCCTCATCTTTTTCGCCATATCTATCACAACGTTTCGGCCGTTGTACGCTCCGGCCTTCTTCAAGTGGTTGGAATGTCGATCCGAACCCTTTATTTCGTTCACTGGGGTAGACTGTTCTAGTTCCACGTGCCATGTTTGATGGATGTCAGTTATCAGTTATCTCCTGTTAATTTCCCTCTGAAAGTTCTCCACTGCCTTAAACGGGTATTGAACTCACTGTCTTTGGGTCCTGTCACTGGATCTAATCAACGCCTTTATCCACTGTGCCATGTGTCCTCAAGGAATGAAATAAAGGGTTCGGTTCGACATTCCACCCACCTGAAGAAGGCCGGAGCGTACAACGGCCGAAACGCTGTGAAAAGATATGGCGAAAAAGATGAGGACAATAGTCCGAATAATGTAAATAATGTAGACTTTTACTACAGTGTAACCCGGATATAAGAGACCCGGATATAAGAGACCCGGATATAAGAGAAACCCGGATATAAGAGAGATTTTCGCTGCTCCCAAAGTGTTCCCATACTTACCTAAGCAAAATAGACCAAACCCGGATATAAGAGACTTCTTCCCCGGTCCCGACAACTCTCTTATATCCGGGTTACACTGTATATTAAAAATTAAAGTGCAACACAGAGTTTTATTTTTTTCGATAAGTGCATCCTGGAGTAAAAAAAAAAAGACTGAGAAACACTGCTATAACCCTTTGACAGTATTCCGTTTGCATATAAACACTGTTTCATTTCTTCTGTCTTATAATTGCTTTACTTTGCCTTGCTTTGATTGTATTGTCATTTTCTGGTATTATTTTTAATATTACTTTGATCTATTCATCTTAGTTTTGCTTTTTGTTTTATTGGTGATTTTGTAAATTCCAATTAGAAAGACTAACTAGTTGATTAGGTATCCTAAGAATTTCAATCTGTTTTTAAAGGAAAAGGGGATGAATTTTTTCTTTAATTTTCGAAATTTATTTTACTGATTATATTTAGTTTTCTTCCATTGCCCTCTGCCATATTTTAAACACCTTCATTATTCAACCGCCATCCAACGTCCCATCTTATTCCCCAAGGAATTGCTGTCCATAGTTGTTTTCTATGAATGTTTGTCTTATGAAGACAATTCTGTAATACCAGAAAAAATATAATCCCGAGTGGCAATACTTGCTGATTACAAGAGATAAGGGAAAATGACGCTGCCAAGCTACTATTATTTTTACCTAGACACCAAAGAAAGATTTGATATTAACGGACTACGACGTTATTTCTATTAATTCTGGATGTCTGTTGTTACTGTCTTTACATGGTATAAAAGGCAGCCGTACTTGCTCGACGTTGACTTCTCTAGAGAGTAGCTCAAATCATAGGACTTGCATTCCTACCATATACACAAAACGTTATTCTTTGTGGATTTAGTATGACTTCTTGTGATTTATTTAATTTTCTTATTTATCTATTGCCATTAACGTTGTTATAAATAATCTACTTTTCATTGCCTATGACAAGGAATTAAGATTATGTATGTTTTTTTTAATCTTTTCTCTTAAATATCTTGAAGCTACACATTAATGAGACTAACAGAAGTAAAGTAGTACAAAATAATTGTCTGCGATTGATATGGTTATGTTGTACATGTTAGTTAAACTAATTAATTTGTCGCTAGCTGTCTGAAGACAGGAAGGAGGCACGGTGGAGTAATGGATTGCGACTCGGATTGAAGAGTTCCAGTCGAATCCATTACATTCATTTACGTGCTAATACACTTGGGAAAGGTATGTGTTGGGGCCACCCACCTTCTCATCAGAATGGACTGATCTCTCTACTACTAATAGGACAGTTCTATAGAGTTCTGGGAAGATCAGGTGACCATCACACTTCCGTCTCTCTACCGGAAGATACAGTTGGACTTTATACTCTTTCTGATTGTTACTGACTAACCTGCGTTCGTTTGACTACTAACCTCTCTGTTGTAAATACCTCTTCAGATATACCAGTATTTTCCCTACGTATGTGTTTGTCCTTATTTCAATACACACAGGGGGAAACACTCAACATCTCAACAGTATGAACCTCTTCTTCTCCCCACCCCAGCTATGGATAAATAGCAGGATAGCCTTGTATGGCAAACATTCTACCGCAGAAATAAATGGCAACCTACTGCGAGAAAAAATCTGCCTCGTCAGTAATGTATCGAAAGATACATGATCGCCTAAGCGTGTATCACTCATGACTGGCTGTATATGTTAATTAAACTAATTAATTTGTCGCAAGCAGTCTCAATTCCACAGTAAAGCAACGTTCAAGAAAACTGCCTATTTTTGACATATTTGATCATTCGCAATATCTTTTCTATAAACTGCATAAGTCTCCTTTTTGCATTTGAGCCGCATTTTAGTGTTCTTAAATAAAAACGCATAATTTCAGTGCTAGACCAAATTAAGAAATTACGATAATTTTGACAATTTTTGAAGTGGTCCTAGCTATGACAACTCTTAGAACAGAATGAAAAACGATCTTCCATAACGTTAAAACTAAACACTGCTAATGCCATCTAAGTAAGACTTGTCGTTGATCTGCTTTACTGTGCCAGGTGAAGAAAGAATAAAAAAAAAAAAAGAAGTTAATAGAATATTGAAAAAAATAAAGATTTCTCTTCTCCAAGCTTACAATTTTAGCTCACTTAGAACTGACTATTCATCGGCATAAACGATTAACTGTTTATTTCCACCTGAAGTCCATTTCCAACGGTTGATTTCATTGAGAAAGAGCTGCGGGCTGATTTGTAAGTTCTTTCTTTTTTTCAGTTAAACTAACAATTCTTTGAAAATGGATAAAGAAATGGATTTAGAAGGCGAAAGAATTCGGAATTCCTTCAGGAACCGTTGCAGGTGCTTTATTCACGTGCAGATAATTTTTTTTTTTCTAAAAGAGTTGATGAAACTTAATGAAAGGTATATTCTTCCAATAAATTTAGTGACTGTAGAATTTGCTCATTCATTATTCTATTCGTCTAGTTTAGAACATTTCGGATTTCTTTGACGGAATTACGAAATGAGAAGAAATAATTACCGAAGCAGAAATGTCATCTTTGGCAAATTCTCACAAGAAAGATGTATAAAGTCTAACTTCACATCAAAATAAACGGACCGAGATTCCTGGTGATAACATTGGTAAATACGATTTTTGGTGCCAAGAATCAAAACCCATTTTTTTAGCTCATTTGATGGTGCTGATTCCGAAAATGATCTTGGTTTTTCATTGTTAGTTACCGTTTTTGCTGTACTGAAATTTTTTTTTTTTGGAAAAAAGATCAATTTATGATCTTGGCTGATCGCAAAATTTAGTTAATAAAGGTCCTAGAAACCCATCAATTTTCAGGTAGGCCGAAGAATTTATGTCAGCTACCTGAAATAAACTACTTTTATAAGAAAAAATTGTTTTTGAGTCATAATTTTAAAATGGAAGTACCGATTTTTTTCTAATTTATCGCCAAAATTCAAATTAACTGATAAACTTTATCAGTAATAAACATTAGTAAACCCGATAATTAAAGTGATATCAAAATAATAATCCCCTAATGTTTGATATAGATAAAGTTATCCCATCACTTTTATCCCTTCACTGCGGAAGGAGACAAAGCCCATAGAGAGCATCGTTTTCACAGTTGGAAAGAAACCCAGACTAAAGACATTCCAATTTAATGCACCAATTTCATTGTACATAATACTGCTGGAGTATCTTAAAGGGACAGTCAAGAAAGAGAAAATTTTTGCCATACTTCTTATGTCCACGAATGTTTTATTTCTGCTGTTAGTTTATTAATTAGATGAAAATAATTGTTGGTCATGGTATATTCAATCGTGTTATTTTTAAAAACTTAGGGTCTGATTGTTATTGCAAAAATATTATTGATCAATAAGCAGATCAATATTTGTTGGTTTAAATGCGAAATGAGAAGTTTACGATTTTATTTTGAGATATATCGCCATCGGTCAATATCGTATATACAGAAAACAAATGAAAAAAATGTTGTTTTTTGGGGTTTTTTTTTTCCAAATATGAGGCATTTCTGTACAGCGAAAACGGTAGCTAACCAAGAAAAAATTAGGTCATTTTCAGATTCAGCACCTTCAAATTAGCTAAAAAAGATGTTTGGTATCTAGACACCGTTTCATAAATTTCTTTTGCCGACTAGTGTAATCTGAGAAAGAAAACAATGTTTGTAAAATACCAATCTCGAAAAAAATATCCTCAATTCATTTATTCAACAATAAAGTTGATAAAAAAATGCATTACAATTTATTTTTTTTTAAGAATGATTGTATGAGACGTGTGTAAATCTCTCGATTGCCATTTATTATTTTTATTTATTCATTTTTTTTAATCTAGTAACCGAAGTCATATTTGGTAAACAATTTATGTTAGAAACTTTCATACATATCAAATAACTAACGTCGTGTAATATAAGACGGCCAAAGAGCGAAAATTACAACCTTTTCCAATCAATTCACCCCAAGCAAATTGTTAACGGAAGTCAAAGAGAATTAAACTGACTTTCAAAGGAACTGGAAAATCAATCCTGAACAGGAAAAAAAGGGATAAACCTCTACACCTCCCTAAAGGCCAGGAAGGTGTGCGAACGTGACGATAGGCGAATCTATTTACATAACTTTTGACCCAAGGCAATGGATTTATCAATTTTAGACCCCACATCTGATTTTGTGATATCTATCAGGTATATGTAAAAGCTTCCAATAAAAAGATCTTCAGCCGTGTATTTAATCTTCAAGAAAACTGAAGGTAGAGTGTACATTATAGTAAATCATCCTCGTTCCCATTGCATTCTTTGGTGAGATGTAATTTCCACTCGAGCAGATTTTTATCACAAACTGCTGCTCTATGGAACCAACTGCCAAGAAGATGCTTCTCCGATCACTATAATTATAACCTGTTAAAGTCTAGAGTTTACCGTACCTTCCCCACATATCCGTATAAAATATGTACCTTACTCCGTAAACTATTGCACAGAATGTCTCCCGGGCCTTGTCTTTTTTAACATCATTGTAAAAAGAAAAAAAAAAGAATAGAAGAAGAAATGTTTTGTCATCAGTAAAAGAGCCAAGCCAAGGTGGGTGTTATGCATTTGAAACGTCAAAATGAAGCAGATTCAGAAATTCAGCTGTTTCAATTGTGTAGAAAAATGGGACCCGGAGGCGCATATAAAAGGCGATGACGATTTCCAGAAATTAAGCAAAGTATTAAGACAGGAAAATACAGTTTAAAAAAAAAAAGAAATCTAAACTTCCATATGGCAGTGATTCCTGGATAATGTCTTCACAGCTGTAGCGAAAAGAATGGTAAAAACACAAGAACAACGAGGATATTTCTAGAAAACGGTAACTACAAACAATCAGATACTTCCAATCAGAAAATATTTGACATTTCTTCGATATAGGCCCAGGAGAATGTAACACACTCAATATTTTCCAAAATGCAAGGCCCAAGCGCCACTCAAAATAGTGGTTACAGAAAGGCTGTTGTTGCTTAAGTAGTATGAGGAAGGCGCGCAGTTTATGGTGATATCTGTGAAAAGTAGGCTTTAAGAGTTTTAATTTTTAAGCATTTCGATATTTGATCGCCGTACACTTCCGGCTTTGATTCGGATTAAATTTAAACTTATTACATACATTCCGCTATTCAGAAATAACATTCTTTTTAATGTAATCTTCAGCAGCGATGTATCAAAAAATAAAAGTTTTCTTTGCATGCCCCCCAAATCCCTTATTAGATTTCGAACCAGAATCCTCTGTCCTAAAGCGACCACATTTTTTTTATCGAACAAGCAATGATCATTTACAAAAGAATGTAGCTCGATAAAAAGGTGTGCTTGTTAAAAGCTGAAAAGTGCTTGAAATATGATGGCGTTGTCGTATTTAAAATCCGCCTGCTTATTTTCTGCGAGATGCTTTGTCCCTTTGTCTGTCTCTGTTGGAGGACGAAAGCGCTTCCGAATCGAGAATTTGCAGTCTAGAATTTCGATGAAATTATTTTTCGCTTCACAAAGGATATTCCTTTAAGTATCTATTCAAGTAGACTTGGCCTGACAAAAAGCACAATTTCGCTGACTGGTTATGAACAACCAAGGTATTAAATAATACAAAGGATGGAAACAAAGAGACGAAAAATACAAAGAAAAGCAAACTTTGGGGTATAATTGACAACGCTGCGCAAATGTAAGCATATAAACCCACTGATCACATGGTTCGTGGCGATTCAACATCAAGCCAGCTAACAGTACCATGACTTTTTATTTGGAAAGGTGAAGGAAAAATGCACGACAATTTAACGATATTTGTCAGCATAAATTCTTCAAAAATCTATATTTTAATATATGTCAAATGGTTAATCATGGTAACATTAATCGTTTCCTTATAAGGAAACTATCATTGATTGAGAGAGCTAGTGATACGTTCTATCGACACTTACAAAATCTTTCTGCTAAAAACAATTTTTCAGGAAAATAGGTATCTCATGTCAACAAACATTTCTCCCTCTTTTCCTTCATAACTTTTTTATTAAAGTAGTGGGGAATGTCAACCTCTTGTCTGTGTTATTGTTATATGTGCACTCCAATTTAGTTGTCACCATTGATTGAAAGTTTTCTCGTGATGTGGCTTCTGCTTTTTTTTTAAGCGTTTCACCCCAAGCAAGGCGGGAAGACAATAGGACGCAAGTGGTTACAGAAAATTTGGAGCAAGATCAGATAGGAGTGATAGAAGAAAGGATGAGGAGAAGAGTAGTGGATAGATCAAGACAACTGGAGATGTCGATTGACATTACATTTGAATAGCTGGAGATTGTAGCTCTCAGGGAAACTGGAATAGGGAAAGGAGTTCAACAGGCGAGAGGTGCGAGACATGAAGTAGACGGCTATATTGGTACAGTTATTCGTTAGCGATTCTGTAGCGCCCGATCACAAGGTCCAAAGAAGGACAAAACTCGGTCCGCTCTCTATCTCTCTCTCGGTCTCTCTCTCCCCATCTCTCTCTCCCTCTCTCTCTCTTGAATTAGAGTAGCATTTTTATGTGACAATTGTGTTAAGACTCGTTACAGTTAACAACTAATGCATTTTACAAATTGTTTTGGGGTAGCAATCCTTCTTTTACACAGGTTTCATTAAGAACGACTAACAAGATACGGCAGTTCAGATTTTTATTTATTTTTTTCTTGGTTTCTTACAACATTTTCCTTTTCTGGACACAAAATATGTATAAATTGTCCGAAAGTTTTGGATGTCCGAACGCTCTTCTTTTAACCATTATCAACGATGATTTTCTTTTTAATTTTAACTGAATGTATGGATTTCTTCCAAACATGTTCAGCACATTAACATCAACAATGAACACCGCCGCCATGTGCTGACCATGTTTGTAAAATAAAACATTCCTATAACGATAGACATATACACAAAAATTCCATATATATATATATATATATATATATATATATATATATTCCCATTATTTTAAATTTGGTTATTTGCTTGTTTTTGGTGACTGTGTATATGTAACTGGTAGAAATTGCAGTTTGTAATCCTTATTGGTTATTTTTATGGTGGTATTAAATATGCTGGGGGGTGTAGTTTACGTTAATAATTATAGCGGGCTTATATGTGAAACCCAGGTTCACAAACTCACCAAATATAATTTATTCGAAAAGTATAACATAAGTATGTTAGAAAATCACTACAAAAATAGCCATTTTGTTTCATCACTTCTGGCGTCTTATCAAGTGATGTTGTACATTCAACACCACTTGATAAGACATCAGAAGAGTTGAAAAAAATGGCTATTTTGTAGTGATTTTATAACATATTTATATCATAATTTTCAAATAAATTAAATATATATATATATATATATATATATATATATATATATATATATAAATAAAAAGAGAATATAGTTTTCAAAACTGGATAGTGACAGTTTAAACGGAGAAGTCAGACTGTGTGTTCGAAAGCATAGTTCTTCTATTTATATACGTTTGTCATTGGAGAATTATAGGCTGAAAGACATGTCGAAGAGCATTAATCATAGAGATGAAAATGATCATTTCCTGTTCGTATTTTGTAGTTTTTTAATTAGTTATCTAGGTCATTAAGAGATGGGCCCCCCCAAAAATCAAGTTTGTAATTCGGTGATCGGTGGTAATTTAAAGATTGGTTAATAATTACTTTAGTAACTCATTATTCATTTAATATTTACTAAGATTTATTTAATATTTACTTATTCTAAGTTTTATTTTCTAATTTATTTACTTATTCTCTGTCTCTGATATTTATTACATTCTTGCCATAAATATAGCATACTTTAAAAACTATACAATAGATTTAACTGAGAATTTATACCTATTATATTTTATCATTTATATGTCATAACTATTTTTCTGTTTAACCGATTAATATCTGGATCTTTAAATTAAGTTCATGTTTATGATTCAAGCTACGCCTAGCTTCCATCATCATCGAAAATAAAATAAATTCAAAAACTATTTGGTGAATTGGTATTCATCTTTTTAAGGATTTTGAATCTGTGCTAGTTTTCTCTTAATTTTTGAATATTTGTGGTGTTATGTGAAAACGATATTATTTTTCAAATTAAATGTTTATGAGGTCAAATGAATATAGCATAGTAAGGATTGGGGAAATTTAAATACACTTCCTCTTCATATATTATAAGTGATTTTGTTTATTGTTAGTTGTTTTAAAATAATGTGAGTCGCTTCTAACAAAGAATAAAATGAGATATCAGTGCTCTTTTACTTTTTGTTACACTTTATTATCCAATGATTTTTTTTTTTGGTTTTGTTTTCACTGAAATTTATGTGTTTCTGCATCACGTGAGTTTTATATATCTATGGATACTATTTGTAGCTATTTCGTTTTGTTTGTAGTTTGAATGCATCTTATTTAAGTACAAGGTTAAATTTCGCCATTTTATATTTTTTTTAATTTCGAGCATGCGCTTTGTATGCTTTTGATTTTGTCGACTACAAAGCATAATAGGATCAATTAGGCACCGTGTGTGAGAAAAAGTGCACCATGATGCAATTCAATCCGAGTTTATTGGTGAGGCTCTCAACCACAACACGGAAGCCTACATCAAGGGCCTTGAGAAGGTACTCATTTACTGGGTCAAGAGGGTGGCTGATAGAATACCCTATGTCTGGGAACAGGACTCTGCACCATGCCACACAAGCAGAACAACGCAGTCATGGCTGTCAGACAATTTCTTCAACCACATCACCCCTCACATTTGGCAAGATAACTCCCCAGATTATAACCCCCTTGATTATTATGTGTGGGGCGCAGTTGGGTGAGAAACCAATAAAATTTCTTCTAACAACAAAGATAAACTGAAGGCAAGGATTATGGCAGAATTCACCCAATTAAACAAGGAGAGGGTCTAGAAGATTTGCAGGCGATTGCTAAGTCGTCTGGTTGAAGCCAATGACGATTTTATTGAATAAATTAATTATTTAGTATTTCAAGATATTCTTGTTTGATTTTGGTATTTATATCTGTTAAAATTAGATATCAGTGCTCTTGTCATTTTTGCGTAATTTGAACGGCAATTTATCCATCGTATACACAGACACACACATATATATATATATATATGTGTGTGTGTGTGTGTGGAGAGAGAGAAGAAAGAGAGAGAAAGACGGAGATAGAGAAAGAAAGAAAGAAATGGTGAGGGAGAAAGAGAGACATAGATAGGGTGAGAAAAAGGTACAAGGTATCGGGATTATCAATTTTAAGGACAATGGAATTAGTGTTCGAGTACTGATCACAATCCTATATTTCATAAAGTTGATAGATAGATAGATAGATAGATAGATAGATAGATAGATAGATAGATAGATAGATAGATAGAAAAAGACTGACATAGAGATATAGAAAGATATGAACAGAAGGACATAGCGTATAACGACCATATGCTTGCAATTCCCAGCAAGGAAAAGTCAGTTAAAACTTTAATTTTATTTACTTTCATTGATGCCTTGTCACTGTATTGAGTAAGGCAGCATTTTTAAAAAAGCTTTATTTATTCATAAATATATTGATTAAACATGTTTCTCTTTTTTTTTTTTTTTTGATACACAATCTTTGTGAGTATTATATAGATAGATTGATATATGAACACAATGAAAAGATAGATAAATAGAAAGAAAGATATGAACAGTCTGGCATAGATAGATAGATAGATAGATAGATAGATAGATAGATAGATAGATAGATAGTGATTGCCTCATCTTACTGAGATGAGAACTCTCATAGATAGTGATTGCCGCATCTTACTCAGATGAGAGTTTCCCTCATCTCACGGATCCTTTGTGAGGGCTTTCGCCTCGTTTCAGCGTATATGGCCCCTAAGATGAATCTGGAGACTAGAATTCAGTTCCAAACGTATCGGGCATATATGACAGATAAACTTTGTATCCTTGATTGGGTTGAGTGGATCTGTGTTATATAGGAATAAAGTCTCGCTGCCGACACTTGAGTTTGAACATAGATCGCCAGTGAGCAAACACAGGTGATCTCATTACTGAATTAAATAGACCACCTGACCGTAGAGGAAACGCATATATGTAGGAAGTAGTTGACCACTATCGATCTCTATTTCTAGTCTATCCTCTATTACTATACGGACCGCTATTCTCTACTCTATTCACTATATTATTTCTCTATTCAGACCACTATACGGATTACTATTCGAGCGAGTATAATCGACAAAAGTACTATTAATGTGAGTGTTATTCGAAGGCGTCTGACACCAGTATTGCTTAACGGCGTTACTATAGTTTTATCTGCGATTACAAAGTCTTTACTGCAACGAGAATTACAGAAATGACAACGAGTATTCGTTGGCATCACAAAAAGTGGCAACGAGTTGTCGTTGACATCGCAAAAATCTGCAAGCCCTGCAAATGTGTACCGCCATGTGTCTCCTAAGTCCAGATGATCTGAAAACCAGTTATTGTCGATGAAGCAGGTTGGCATATATGGATACATACATACGAAGAAACTGAGATAGATAGATAGATAGATAGATAGATAGATAGATAGATAGATAGATAGATAGATAGATAGATAGATGTCAGTAAACAGAGACGCAAATATCCCTTGTTTGGTGCTAATAGGGCAGTTACTGTTATAGACATGACTGATTTAAAAAAGAAATAAATGATAAAATGATTGTAAGAAAAATACAGAGATTTGTTGCTCGATAGATTGTCAAAAATAAAGAAAACGTGATTTAAAAAAGAAAATGACACTGGATATACCATAGCCAACAAAAGGTTCAGGTGGCGAGAGCCGAGATCACAAACAACAACCACAGAAGACAATCATATCATAGGCCATTCCAAATAAGAGAAACCTATTTTGTCGAAGAATACTATGATATCATGATAGATGTGATTGATCAGGTAATATGTGAAAAGTATATTTCCGTGAGATATAAGGATATAAATATATCTTTCTATATCTCTGAGATTACGTATTATGATATTTACATTGTTTACATTATTCGGACATTTATCTATATTTTTGTTGCCATATTTCCAACGTTTCGGCCGTTGTACGCTCCTGTTTTCTTCGACATAGGCATGGCACGTAGAACTAGAACAATCTACTCCGGTGGACGAAATAAAGGGTTCGGTTCGAAATTGCAATCACCCGAAGAAGGCCTAAACGTTGGGAAATCGGCAATAGTCCGAATATAGTCCGAATAATGTATATGATGGATATAAATATGCTGATTGTAGTAAGATGATAACGAGACATTTTTTTTATATATTTGCTTGATTTGAAACATGTTTTTTCCTGGTCCTTTCCTTAATAATTTCAATGCTTATTTAATCAATTATTTATTTTCTTTCATCAAGCGAATTTTCACACATGACGTTGGGGTTAATACAAAATCTGTTTGCATATAACTTACAAAATGCTTTTTTTTATTTCTTAACTTGTCGATGCCATGCTATCAAAAGTAAATCCAAACAAACAAAAGTTTGTTTTGTTTTTTTTTTACTTTAGTTTTTATTTGTTATTTTTATTCATTTTATTTTTATTTTTTCTTAACAAGCTCTAGGAAATTAAATTAAGAAGATCTATGGATAGAATTACTTTGTCAAAGTTCTTACACAAAATACAAAACAGCCGAAACGGAACAAAAGGCAAAACTCAGAATTCGTGAAAGAATTTAAACAAGTCAAGTTGAAGAACTGAAGATTGGGAATTCGCAAAGAAAAGACTGGAAAGCGATGTAATAGGCAGCACGAAAACTCTTTGAAGATAATCAAGAAAAAAAATCAAATGATTCTTTTCTTCCTCTCGCCTCACACCCAATTATTCAGGTCTCCGTGTTTCATTCACAACAAAGATTTTCGTGAAAATAAATAATTATATCGTGTAAGCATATTCATGTTTCAAACGATATGCATTTGTTGACGTGTATATTTGTATAAAACCACACCTTGCAGATTTATTAAATGTCAAGGTCCTGACACTTTTATCGTAAAAGAAATTACAATGACTCGCATTTGATTATGTTTATAAATGGTGCTGACACCGTCGACATGTTCACCATTTTCTACTTGAAAAACTTTGTTGCCTAACACGAAGTTTTGATAACAGCAGCTTACCCGGTGTTAATAGTATGATCGAAACTGGGAATGTTCTTATAAGTAAAGATCGAATAATTACCTTGCCTAGAGTGTCGTTTTCGGTTAATCGACGCTCTTAGAATAAATGCGAACAGATGATATGTCATGATTTCGGACAAAAGAACTTGATAGCCATAAAGAGAAAAAACAGAATAAAGAAATATTTCTACCAACCATAAGTGATATCAATACGGGCATCTCGCGGGGATGTAATGGTTAACAAGCTTGTCTATTGTCTCTAGAACAATTACGACTGAGTAGTGAGTTCGATCCTAGCTGCCATTTTCGAAATTTCTTCTGATGCACATCTAGCAATGTGCCCCAATTTTTCTTAATTTAAGTTTTACTTGGAACTAGGTTGTTGATTTTCCACTTTCACGGAAAAACGTAACCGCCTCTTCTAAATAATTCACTAAGATTGCACTTCCCGACACGATCCTTCCACTTACTTGATTCCCTGATAAATATAATCTTCAAAAATTTAAAAATGTCAATCGACGTCTTTGATGTCCACGAGTCTTGATATCTTGTAGCATGTTTATTTTTAAAGACAATTGGAAGAATAGACAAAAAAGGAAATAAAATAATAAAAAAAAAAGATGGCTTTCAAATAACATAATTATCAAAACGGTCCCTTGGGAAAACCAGATATCGGTCAAAGCATCTTCCAACCTTTTTTTTTGGTTTGCGTAGAAAGACAAAAAATCAAATTGGATAAAAGAAATTTTGGGAAAATGAAAACTGAAATCTTAATCAAAGAAAAAAGTGTAATATTTTTTGCATTTTTGAAAAATATAAACATAACAGGTAACATTTTTATTTTTTTCCAAAATTTTGTTTGTGTTAAAAAAAACTTATCAACCCCATTGACGTTATTTAAAAATGTTTTTTATGAATTTTAGATAAATTAAGATTTTTTTTTGCCGGGTCTTCAAAAAACAAAGTTAGTGAAAAAACGATTGTCTCAAAAAATCATTTGGTGATAATATTCTTTCCTGAAAAACTAATTAGCATCGCTTGGCTAATATTTTGTAAAGCCCAAAAAGATAAAAAAAAAAATATTTTTTATTTTTTTTTTCGTGCAGAAAATGTATTAAAATTAATTTTATTTTTTTTTTTTGTTTAACAAGAACGATGGTAATGTCCATTTACAAAGGATTTCTGGATTAAAGAAAAGCTTTTTTTAAGGGCAAAAATTTCAATTGGTTCGGAAACAGTTTGGGTGGTCTGCATTTTTTGAATAGAAGGGACCTTAGCCGATCAGGAACCATTGGTCGAAAAACGGTCACCTGACATACCAAGACTAAGAGAGATGGGGACTGAATGCAGGCTCCCACAAAAAGGAACTGTGAGGAAGTAGGGTGACCTAGCTTATCGCGATAATGATACAAAAAAAATAATGCGACTTTTTTATAAATTTAAAGACTTTTCTTATCGAATAAACCCTGACGCCGACAGACCCACCCCAGTTTGTTGCGGCGTCATATAAATTAGGACAATAAAAATTTCAAATGTTTCTCCCTGAAACAAAACAGAAGATGGCGATTGACTTTGCATTTTTCGGGCAGAATATCGTAGGATGAACGGGAAGCATCAGGCCCATTCAATGATTCTTAATCGCCCTTTGCGGGCAAAGAATCCTCAGACAAGAAATCCTTCCAGCCCAAGTCGAAGATTAACCAAAGAATGTATTCAGCCCCGGACGGCATGGAAAAATTTGATCAACTCGGACGTCAGAGGAACTCGGCTGAGTTGCGGCAAGAAAAAACCCTCTAAATCAACATATCCTTCCAATCCAAGTCGAAAACAAGAAACTTCCAAAAAAAAATTGGTAAGTAGACGAAATAAGAAACCGTAAAAAAAAACCCCTCAACTTAGCAAGTTTAAAACGAAGAGGAAAATCAATGCGAATAATCGATAGAAATTAAACCGTAAACCCCATTTTAGCAGTGTCGAAAAAAACCCATCAAACAATTAGCTCCGACATACATCAATTCTTAAGAGTAGAATTCAGAAATTTTGAGTAAAAAAACCCCATAATCAATCAATTAGTTACTTGCCATAGTCCACTGACAAAATTCCGTTGAATTGAGAAATTTGTCAATTTTATTTTATGTAAACCGTAAAAAAAACCCATCAATTGGACATTAAGATATAAAGGGTTGTTACCTTTTTTTCAAAATCAGGCATCTTTTTGTCTCGTGATCAATTTATTTTCTTTTTGGTTGTGTTTTTCATTAAAGGCAAAATGAGTAAAAAAACCCCATATCGGCCCCAATCCCATCAATCAATTAGCTACAAAATGGTCCCGTCTGTCTAAGATCTAAACACAGCGTTGGTAGACAGACCGGAGATCGGTACAGAAATTTGCTTTACCCCCATTGACCAGGTATTGGAAAAACCCCATCAATCAATTAGTTTTGGTAAAAAAAACGAGTTCCAAAAGGGTAAACGTAGGCTTTAGCTGATTCATTTTTTCAAGGGTTGGAACGGCAAAAAACTTGGAACCAAAACTAAAGCGACCATCAATTGGAGGAGGAATCAATTAGCGACGTCAATCAATGGTAAAAAAAAACCATAAATTTAACCAAGAAATCGTTGACCCTGGGCCAGGTGTGTAAAAAAAAAAAACGTCAAAATGGTTCTTAATCCCATTAGTGGGTTAAAAACCCATAATCTTTCAAAATTTGGTAAACCGTAAAAAACCACCCATCAATCTTAGCTAAAATTTCAAAAAACCCCAACTGTATGAATTTAAGCCTTCAAAATTAGATTGGAATCTTGGTGGCACATTCCATCAATCACTATCGACAAAAACGGTAAACCGAAAAAAACCCCATCTATCAAACAGCTTCTTGACTTGGCAAACCCGAAAATTGGAACCCTTCCATTTTGGTACTTCAATTTTGATTCCCTAAAAAATAATAATTTGATGAAGCAGCTCAAAAAATTTAAATGTAAAAATCCATCAATCGACGTCTTCTGATGCCTTGATCTTGATCCTCAATCATCCTTTTTATCCTTTCTTCAAACAATCAATTAGCTTTCTTTTAAACTTTCAAAAAACCCTCTCAATCCCTTGGGTGATAGTAAACCGTAATTCAATTAAAAAAAACAAAAAAAACAAATCAAAAGAATTTAAAACTAAAAAATGTTCAACAGTTAATCAATTAGCTTGATTTTATAACATAATTAAATAATTTCATTTTAAAAAAAACCCCCATTTGTTTATTTGTTTGTTTTGTTTTTTAACTTACGGCATATCAAACCTCAATGGCTTAAAATTTAATGCCGACAAAATTTTTTTTAATCAATGGTCATATTTTTTTTTTGTTTCTAAATGTATTTTTAGTAAAAAATTTGGTCCTTCAAAAATCTCATTTACTTAATATTTTTCTTCAAAAAACCCATCAATCAATTGTAAAATTTTGTATTTTTTCAAAAAAAACCCATAATAATTAAATATCTTTTTTATTTATTTTTCCAAAAATCAATTACTCAAAATTTGCAAAATAAACCAAAAAAAAAAAAATTACTTATTTGCTGGTAAAAAAACCCCATTTATTTACAAAGTATTTCTGTAAAAAAAAAACCCCATTTTTACAATTTCAAAATTTTTTAAACCGTCAAAAACCCCCATCAATTAATTACTTGCAAAATTTGGGAACCTAAAAAAAAAAAAACCCTCAATCACCTAGCTAGTCAATTTGGAAACCTAAAAAAGATCAAACAAAAATTGGGACAAAATTTGGTAAAAAAAAAACCCATCAATCAACTTGCTATTGGAAACCGTAAAAAAACCCCCCATCAATAATTAATACAAAATTTGGATTAAATAAAAAAACCCCAATCAATCAATTTGACCAGGACGGAAAAAAACCCCCCATCAATGCCAATTAGACGCCAGGGAAACCGTTTAAAAAAAAAAAACCCATCAATCAACAATGAAAAAACCGTAAAAAAATCATGAATTAAAAAAAACCATTCAATCAATTAGCTAAAAATTTGGTAAGAAAAAACCCATCAATCAATGCAAAAAAACCCCATTTCAAATTTTGAAAATCAAATTTGCTACAAAGGTAATTGGAAAAAACCCCATCAATCAATTAGCTTCAAAATTTGATAAACCAAAAAACCCCCATTCAATTGGCATAAAAAACCCCATGCATTTTGGTAAAAAACTGTAAAAAACCCCATCAATCAATTAGGGCAAATTTGGTAAACCGTAAAAAAGCCCCATCAATCAATTAGTAAAAAAAAACCCATATCTTAGTTAGAACACTCAATCAATTAGCATGGAAAAAAACCCCATCAATCAATTAACTACAAAATTTGGTAAAACCGTGGAAAACTCTATTATAATTAGTTAAAAGTTTGATAAAAAAAAACCCCCAAAATTTGGTAAACCGTAAAAAAAACCCATCAATCAATTAGCTACAAAATTTGGTAAAACCGTAAAAAAAAACCCCCATAAAAAACCCCATCAATCAATCAATTAGCTACAAAATTTGGTAAAAATTAGGCCAAAAAAACCCCATCAATCAATTAGCTTTAAAATTTGGTAAAAAAAAACCTCAATCAAATCAATTAGCTACAAAATTTTTCAAAACCCCATCAATCAATTAGCTACAAAATTTAGTAAAAATTGGTGGCAAACCGTTTTTGTAAACCGTAAAAACCCATCAATCAATTAGCTACAAAATTTGGTAAACCGTAAAAAAAACCCCATCAATCAATTAGCTATTTGGTAGCTACAAAATTTGGTAAAACGTAAAAAACCCATCAATGGAATTTGGTGAGCCCCCATCACAAAATTTGGTAAACCGTCTCAATCAATTAACAAAATAATAAATTTGCAAACCGTTGGCAAATTTGGTAAACAATCAAAAACCCCATCAATATTAGTACAAAATTTGGTAAACCGTAAAAAAACCCCATCAATCAATTAGCCCCATCTCAAAATTTAAACCGTTTCCATCAAAAAAACCCATCAATCAATTAGCTAAAAATTTGCAAACCGTAAAAAACCCCATTTCAATTAGCTACAAAAAACTGGTAAACCGTTTAAATGAAAAACCCCATTCAATTAGCTACAAAATTTGGTAAAAAAAAAAAACTATCAATTAATTTTCAAATTTTAACACAAAATTTGGTAAACCGTAAAAAAACCCCTTCAATCAATTAGCTATCAAAATTTTAAACCGTAAAAAAAAAACCCCATCAATCAATTAGCTACAAAATTTGGTTAAAAAAAACCCCATCAAAATTTGGTAAACCGTAAAAAAGCCCCATTTTAGCTACAAAATTTGGTAAACCGTAAAAAAAAAAAAACCCCATCAATCAATTAGCTACAAAATTTTAAACCGTAAAAAAACCCCATCAATCAATTAGCTGAAAAAAAACCCCATCAATCAATTAGCTACAAAATTTGGTAAACCGTTGGTAAATCAATCAATTAGCTACAAAATTTGGTAAACCGTAAAAAACCCCATCAATCAATTAGCTACAAAATTTGCAAAAAAACCCCCATCAATCAATTAGCTAAAAAAAACCCCCCATCAATCAATTAGCTACAAAATTTGGTAAACTGTTGTGTAAAAAACCCCCATCAATCAATTAAAAACAAAATTTGGTAAACCGTAAAAAACCCCATCAATCAATTAGCTACAAAATTTGGTAAACCCAAAAAACCCCCCCATCAATCAATTAGCTACAAAATTTGCTAAACCGTAAAAAATTAGCCCATCAATCAATTAGCTACAAACTATCAATCAATTAGCTCAAAATTTGGTAAACCGTAAAAAAAAACCCCCATCAATCAAAGCTTTTGGTTAAACCGTAAAAAACCGTAAAAATCAATTAGCCCCATCAATCAATTAAAATTTGGTAAAACCGTAAAAAAAAACCCGTCAATTACCCAAAAAAACCCATCAATCAATTAGCTAAAAATTTGGTAAACCGTAAAAAAACCCCATCAATCAATTAGCTACAAAATTTGGTAAACCGTAAAAAAACCCCATCAATCAATTAGCTACAAAATTTGGTAAACCGTAAAAAAAACCCATCAATCAATTAGCTACAAAATTTGGTAAAAAAAAAAAAAAACCGTAAAAAACCCCCATCAATCAATTAGCTACAAAATTTGGTAAACCGTAAAAAACCCCATCAATCAATTAGCTACAAAAAAACCCATCAATCAATTAGCTACAAAATTTGGTAAACCGTAAAAAAAAAGCCATCAATCAATTAGCTAAAAAATTTGCTTGGTAAAAAAAAAACCCCATCAATCAATTAGCTCAAATTTGGTAACCGTCCCCATCAATCAATTAGCTAAAATTTGGTAAACCGTAAAAAACCCCATCAATCAATTAGCTACAAAATTTGGTAAACCGTAAAAAAACCCCATCAATCAATTAGCTACAAAATTTGGTAAACCGTAAAAAAACCCCCATCAATCAATTAGCTACAAAATTTGGTAAAACCGTAAAAAAAACCCATCAAAAAAAACCCATCAAAAAACCCCATCAATTAGCTACAAAATTTGGTAAAAAAACCCCATCAATCAATTAGTAAAAAAAAACCATCAATCAATTAGCTACAAAATTTGGTAAACCGTAAAAAACCCATCAATCAATTAGCTATTTTAAACCGCTACAAATTTCTTTGGTAAAAAACCCCATCAATCAATTAGCTACAAAATTTGGTAAACCGAAACCCCATCAATCAATTAGCTACAAAATTTGCAAACAAATCAATTAGCTACAAAATTTGTAAAAAAAAACCCATCAATCAATTATCTACAAAAATTTGGTAAACCGTAAAAACCCCCATCAATCAATTAGCTACAAAATTTGGTAAACCGTAAAAAAACCATCAATCAATTAGCTACAAAATTTGCAAACCGTAAAAAACCCCATTCAATTAGCTACAAAATTTGGTAAACCGTAAAAACCCCCATCAATCAATTAGCTACAAAATTTGGTAAACCGTAAAAAAAACCCCATCAATAATCAATTTCAATTAGCTACAAAATTTGGTAAACCGTAAAAAACCCCATCAATCAATTAGCTAAAAATTTGGTAAACCGTAAAAAACCCCATTCAATTAGCTACAAAATTTGGTAAACCATAAAAAAAACCATCAATCAATTAGCTACAAAATTTGGTAAACCGTAAAAAACCCCATCAATCAATTAGCTACAAAAAAACCAAAAAAAATTATCAATCAATTAGCTACAAAATTTGGTAAACCGTAAAAAAACCCCATCAATCAATTAGCTACAAAATTTGCAAACCGTAAAAAAAACCCATCAATCAATTAGCTACAAAATTTGGTAAACCGTAAAAAACCCCATCAATCAATTGGCTAAAAAATTTGTGAACCGTAAAAAAACCCATCAATCAATTAGCTTAAACTAAAAAAACCCCCATTTGGTTAAAAAAAAACCCCCCCATCAATTCAATTAGCTACAAAATTTGGTAAACCGTAAAAAAAACCCCATCAATCAATTAGCTACAAAATTTGGTAAACCGTAAAAAAAAAACCATCAATCAATTAGCTACAAAATTTGGTAAACCGTAAAAAAACCCATCAATCAATTAGCTACAAAATTTGGTAAACCGTAAAAAAACCCCCATCAATCAATTAGCTACAAAATTTGGTAAACCGTAAAAAAAACCCATCAATCAATTAGCTACAAAATTTGGTAAACCGTAAAAAAAACATCAATCAATTAGCTACAAAATTTGGTAAACCGTAAAAAAAACCCCATCAATCAATTAGCTACAAAATTTGGTAAACCGTAAAAAAAATCAATCAATTAGAAGGCAAAATTTGGTAAACAAAAAACCCCATCAATCAATTAGCTACAAAATTTGGTAAACCGTAAAAAACCCCATCAATCAATTTTGGTAAACCGTAAAAAAAAACCCCATCAATCAATTAGCTACAAAATTTGTAAACCGTAAAAAAACCCCATCAATCAATTAGCTACAAAAAAACCGTAAAAACCCCCATCAATCAATTACCTACAAAAATTTGGTAAACCGTAAAAACCCCATCAATCAATTAGCTACAAAATTTGGTAAACCGTAAAAAACCCCATCAATCAATTAGCTACAAAATTTGGTAAACCGTAAAAAAAACCCAATCAATTAATTAGCTACAAAATTTGGTAAACCGTAAAAAAAACCAATCATCAATCAATTAGCTACAAAATTTGGTAAACCGTAAAAAAAAACCCCATCAATCAATTAAAAAATCCCAAAAAACCCCATCAATCAATTAGCTACAAAATTTGGTAAACCGTAAAAAAAAACCCATCAATCAATTAGCTACAAAATTTGGTAAAAACCGTAAAAAAAACCCCCCATCAATCAATTAGCTACAAAATTTGGTAAACCGTAAAAAACCCCATCAATCAATTAGCTACAAAATTTGGTAAACCGTAAAAAAACCCCATCAATCAATTAGCTACAAAATTTGGTAAACCGTAAAAAAACCCCATCAATCAATTAGCTACAAAATTTGGTAAAAAAAAAAAAAAACCCCATCAATCAATTAGGCTACAAAATTTGGTAAACCGTAAAAAAAACCCCATCAATCAATTAGCTACAAAATTTGGTAAAAATTTGGTAAACCGTAAAAAAACCCCATCAATCAATTAGCAAAAATTTGTAAACCGTAAAAAAACCCCATCAATCAATTAGCTACAAAATTTGGTAAACCGTAAAAAAAATCCCATCAATCAATTAGCTACAAAATTTGGTAAACCGTAAAAAAACCCTATCAATCAATTAGCTACAAAAATTTGGTAAACCGTAAAAAAAAAACCCATCAATCAATTAGCTACAAAATTTGGTAAACCGTAAAAAAACCCCATCAATCAATTTTGCTACAAAATTTGGTAAAAATTTGTAAAAAAAAAACCCCATCAATCAATTAGCTACAAAATTTGGTAAACCGTAAAAAACCCCATCAATCAATACAAAATTTGGTAAACCGTAAAAAACCCCATCAATCAATTAGCAAAAATTTGGTAAACCGTAAAAAAAATCAATCAATTTACAAAATTTGGTAAACCCCCATCAATCAATTAGCTAAAAATTTGGTAAACCGTAAAAAACCCCATCAATCAATTAGCTACAAAATTTGGTAAACCGTAAAAAAAAACCCATCAATCAATTAGCTACAAAATTTGCAAACCGTTTAGCTACAAAATTTGGTAAACCGTAAAAAACCCCATCAATCAATTAGCTACAAAATTTGGTAAAACGTAAAAAAAACCGTAAAAAAACCCATCAATCAATTAGCTACAAAATTTGGTAAACCGTAAAAAACAAAAAACCCATCAATCAATTAGCTACAAAATTTGGTAAACCGAAAAACCCCATCAATCAATTAGCTACAAAATTTGGTAAACCGTAAAAAAAAACCCCATCAATCAATTAGCTACAAAATTTGGTAAACCGTAAAAAACCCCATCAATCAATTAGCTACAAAATTTGGTAAACCGTAAAAAACCCCATCAATCAATTAGCTACAAAATTTGGTAAACCGTAAAAAATCAATCAATTAGCTACAAAATTTGGTAAACAAAAACCCCATCAAAAAACCGTAAAAAAACCCCATCAATCAATTAGCTAAAAATTTGGTAAACCGTAAAAAAACCCCATCAATCAATTAGCTACAAAAACCCATTTTAGTAAACCGTAAAAAAACCCCATCAATCAATTAGCTACAAAATTTGGTAAACCGTAAAAAAACCCCCATCAATCAATTAGCTACAAAATTTGGTAAACCGTAAAAAACCCCATCAATCAATTAGCTACAAAATTTGGTAAACCGTAAAAAACCCCATCAATCAATTAGCTACAAAATTTGGTAAACCGTAAAAAAAACCCATCAATCAATTAGCTACAAAATTTGCAAACCGTAAAAAACCCCATCAATCAATTAGCTAACAAAATTTGGTAAACCGTAAAAAACCCCCATCAATCAATTAGCAAAATTTGGTAAACCGCCCCCATAATCAAAATTTAAAATTTGTAAACCGTAAAAAAAACCCCATCAATCAATTAGCTACAAAATTTGGTAAACCGTAAAAAAAACCCCATCAATCAATTAGCTACAAAATTTGGTAAACCGTAAAAAAACCCCATCAATCAATTAGCTACAAAATTTGGTAAACCGTAAAAAAACCCCATCAATCAATTAGCTACAAAATTTGGTAAACCGTAAAAACCCCATCAATCAATTAGCTACAAAATTTGGTAAAAAACCCCATCAATCAATTAGCTAAAAAAAAAAAAACCCATCAATCAATTAGCTACAAAATTTGGTAAAAAACCCCCCATCAATCAATTAGTAAAAAAACCCCCCATCAATCAATTAGCTACAAAATTTGGTAAACCGTAAAAAAACCCCCAATCAATTAGCTAATTTGCAATTAAATCAATTAGCTACAAAATTTGGTAAACCGTAAAAAACCCCATCAATCAATTAGCTACAAAATTTGGTAAACCGTAAAAAACCCCCATCAATCAATTTAGCTACAAAATTTGGTAAAACTGTAAAAAAATCAATCAATTAGCTACAAAATTTGTAAACAAAAAACCCAATTAGCTACAAAATTTGGTAAACCGTAAAAACCCCATCAATCAATTAGCTACAAAATTTGGTAAAACCGTAAAAAAAAACCCCATCAATCAATTAGCTACAAAATTTGGTAAACCGTAAAAAAATCCCCATCAATCAATTAGCTACAAAATTTGGTAAAAAAAACCCCATCAATCAATTAGCTACAAAAAAACCCATCAATCAATTAGCTACAAAATTTGGTAAACCGTAAAAAAACCCATCAATCAATTAGCTACAAAATTTGGTAAACCGTAAAAAACCCCCCATCAATCAATTAGCTACAAAATTTGGTAAACCGTAAAAAAACCCCATCAATCAATTAGCTACAAAATTTGGTAAACCGTAAAAAAAAATCAATCAATTAGCTAAAAATTTGGTAAACCCCCCATCAATCAATTAGCTACAAAATTTGGTAAACCGTAAAAAACCCCATCAATCAATTAGCTACAAAATTTGGTAAAACCGTAAAAAAACCCCATCAATCAATTAGCTTTGGTAAACAAAAATTTCAATTAGTAAAATTTGGTAACCGTAAAAAAACAAAATTTGGTAAACCCCCCATCAATCAATTAGCTACAAAATTTGGTAAACCGTAAAAAAAACCCCATCAATCAATTAGCTACAAAATTTGGTAAACCGTAAAAAAACCCCCATCAATCAATTAGCTACAAAATTTGGTAAACCGTAAAAAAAATCCATCAATCAATTAGGCTACAAAATTTGGTAAACCGTAAAAAAACCCCATCAATCAATTAGCTACAAAATTTGGTAAACCGTAAAAAACCCCATCAATCAATTAGCTACAAAATTTGGTAAACCATAAAAACCCCCATCAATCAATTAGCTACAAAATTTGGTAAACCGTAAAAAAAACCCCATCAATCAATTAGCTACAAATTTGGTAAACCGTAAAAAACCCCCATTCAATTAGGGTAAACCGTAAAAAAACCCCATCAATCAATTAGCTACAAAAATTTGGTAAACCGTAAAAAAAAAACCCAAATTTGGTAAACCCCCATCAATCAATTAGTAAAAAAAACCCCCCATCAATCAATTTTCGTAAACCAAAAACCCATCAATCAAAAATTTGGTAAAAAAAACCCATCAATCAATTAGTAAAAAAACCCCCATCAATCAATTAGCTACAAAATTTGGTAAACCGTAAAAAAAACCCATCAATCAATTAGCTACAAAATTTGGTAAACCGTAAAAAAACCCCATCAATCAATTAGCTACAAAATTTGGTAAACCGTAAAAAAACCCCATCAATCAATTAGCTACAAAATTTGGTAAACCGTAAAAAAACCCCATCAATCAATTAGCTACAAAATTTGGTAAACCGTAAAAAAAAAAACCCATCAATCAATTAGCTACAAAATTTGGTAAAAAAACCCCCATCAAAAAAACCCCATCAATCAATTAAAAACAAAAAAATTTGGTAAACCAATAAAAAAACCCCATCAATCAATTAGCTACAAAATTTGGTAAACCGTAAAAAAACCCCATCAATCAATTAGGCTACAAAATTTGGTAAACCGTAAAAAAAAAACCATCAATCAATTAGCTACAAAATTTGGTAAACCGTAAAAAAACCCCATCAATCAATTAGCTACAAAATTTGGTAAAAACCGCTAAAAAAAACCCCATCAATCAATTAATTAGCAAAATTTGGCTACAAAAATTTGGTAAACCGTAAAAAAAACCCCATCAATTTAGCTACAAAATTTGGTAAAAAAAAACCCCATCAATCAATTAGCTACAAAATTTGGTAAACCGTAAAAAACCCCATCAATCAATTAGCTACAAAATTTGGTAAACCGTAAAAAAAACCCATCAATCAATTAGCTACAAAATTTGGTAAACCGTAAAAAACCCCATCAATCAATTAAACAAAATTTGGTAAACCGTAAAAACCCCCATCAATCAATTAGCTAAAACCGTAAAAAAACCCCATCAATCAATTAGCTACAAAATTTGGTAAACCGTAAAAAAAAACCCCATCAATCAATTTAGCTACAAAAAACCCCATTTTAGCTACAAAATTTGGTAACCGTAAAAAAAACCCCATCAATCAATTAGCTACAAAATTTGGTAAACCGTAAAAAAACCCCATCAATCAATTAAACCGTAAAAAACCCCATCAATCAAAATTTGGTAAACCCGTAAAAACCCATCAATCAATCAATTAGCTACAAAATTTGGTAAACCGTAAAAAACCCCATCAATCAATTAGCTACAAAATTTGGTAAACCGTAAAAAAAAAACCCCATCAATCAATTAGCTACAAAATTTGGTAAACCGTAAAAAAAAACCCATCAATCAATTAGCTACAAAATTTGGTAAACCGTAAAAAAAAACCCATCAATCAATTAGCTACAAAATTTGGTAAACCGTAAAAAACCCCCATCAATCAATTAGCTACAAAATTTGGTAAACCGTAAAAAAAAAACCCCATCAATCAATTAGCTACAAAATTTGGTAAACCGTAAAAAAACCCCCATCAATCAATTAGCTACAAAATTTGGTAAACCGTAAAAAACCCCATCAATCAATTAGCTACAAAATTTGGTAAACCGTAAAAAACCCCATCAATCAATTAGCTACAAAATTTGGTAAACCGTAAAAAAACCCCATCAATCAATTAGCTAAAATTTGGTAAACCGTAAAAAAACCCATCAATCAATTAGCTACAAAATTTGGTAAACCGTAAAAAAAAACCCCATCAATCAATTTGCTAAAAAATTTGGCTAAAAATTTGGTAAAAACCCAAAACCCCCCATCAATCAATTAGCTACAAAATTTGGTAAACCGTAAAAAAAACCCCATCAATCAATTAGCTACAAAATTTGGTAAACCGTAAAAAAACCCCATCAATCAATTAGCTACAAAATTTGTAAACCGTAAAAAAAAAAAACATCAATCAATTAGCTACAAAAAAAAACCCCATTTGGTAAAATTTGTAAAAAAAAACCCCATCAATCAATTAGCTACAAAATTTGGTAAACCGTAAAAAAAAACCCCATCAATCAATTAGCTACAAAATTTGGGTAAACCGTAAAAAAACCCCATCAATCAATTAGCTACAAAATTTGGTAAACCGTAAAAAACCCAAAATTTGGTAAACCGTATCAATCAATTAGCTACAAAATTTGGTAAACCGTAAAAAAAAACCCATCAATCAATTAGCTACAAAATTTGGTAAACCGTAAAAAAAAACCATCAATCAATTAGCTACAAAATTTGGTAAACCGTAAAAAAAACCCATCAATCAATTAGCTACAAAATTTGGTAAACCGTAAAAAACCCCATCAATCAATTAGCTACAAAATTTGGTAAACCGTAAAAAAAAAACCCCATCAATCAATTAGCTACAAAATTTGGTAAACCGTAAAAAACCCCATCAATCAATTAGCTACAAAATTTGCAAACCGTAAAAAACCCCATCAATCAATTAGCTACAAAATTTGGTAAACCGTAAAAAACCCCATCAATCAATTAGCCCCCGTAAAAAAAACCATCAATCAATTAGCTACAAAATTTGGTAAAAAAACCCCCATCAATCAATTAGCTACAAAAAAACCCCCCCGTCAAATCAAAATTTGGTAGCCCCCACAAAATTTGGTAAACCCCCATCAATCAATTAGTAAAAATTTGGTAAACCCCCCATCAATCAATTAGCTACAAAATTTGGTAAACCGTAAAAAAAAAACCCATCAATCAATTAGCTACAAAATTTGGTAAACCGTAAAAAAAACCCCATCAATCAATTAAGCTAAATTTGGTAAACCGTAAAAAACCCCCCATCAAAATTAGCTACAAAATTTGTAAAAAAAACCCCATCAATCAATTAGCTAATTTGGTAAACCGTAAAAAAATCAATTACCCCAAACCGTCCCCATCAATCAATTAGCTACAAAATTTGGTAAACCGTAAAAAAAACCCCATCAATCAATTAGCTACAAAATTTGGTAAAAACATTGTTATCAATCAATTAGCTACAAAATTTGGTAAACCGTAAAAAAACCCCCATCAATCAATTAGCTACAAAATTTGGTAAACCGTAAAAAAACCCCCATCAATCAATTAGCTACAAAATTTGGTAAACCGTAAAAAAAACCCATCAATTTGGTAAACAAAAAACCCCATCAATAATTAGCTACAAAATTTGGTAAACCGTAAAAAAAACCCCATCAATCAATTAGCAAAAAAAAAACCCATCAATCAATTTGGCTAAAAATTTGGTAAAAAAAAAACCCCATCAATCAATTAGCTACAAAATTTGGTAAACCGTAAAAAAACCCCATCAATCAATCAATTTGGTAGCTACAAAATTTGGTAAACCGTAAAAAAACCCCATCAATCAATTAGCTACAAAATTTGGTAAACCGTAAAAAATCCCATCAATCAATTAGCTACAAAATTTGGTAAACCGTAAAAAACCCCATCAATCAATTAGCTACAAAATTTGTAAACCGTAAAAAAACCCCATCAATCAATTAGCTACAAAATTTGGTAAACCGTAAAAAAACCCCAAATCAATTAGCTACAAAATTTGGTAAACCGTAAAAAAACCCATCAATCAATTAGCTAAACAAAATTTGGTAAACCGTAAAAAACCCCATCAATCAATTAGCTACAAAATTTGGTAAACCCCCATCAATCAATTAGTAAAAAAACCCCATCAATCAATTAGCTACAAAATTTGGTAAACCGTATCAAAAATTAGCTACAAAATTTGGTAAACAATCAATCAATCAAAATTTGGTAAAATTTGGTAAATTTAAAAAAAAACCCCAAATCATCAATTAGCTACAAAATTGGTAAACCGTAAAAAAAAAAACCCCAAATCAATTAGCTACAAATTTGGTAAACCATTAAAAAAATTTGGTAAACCGTAAAAAACCCCATCAATCAATTAGCTACAAAATTTGGTAAACCGTAAAAAAAACCCCATCAATCAATTAGCTACAAAATTTGGTAAACCGTAAAAAAAAACCCATCAATCAATTAATCATTTAGCTACAAAAAACCCCATCAATCAATTAGCTACAAAATTTGGTAAACCGTAAAAAACCCCATCAATCAATTAGCTACAAAATTTGGTAAACCGTAAAAAAAAACCCATCAATTTAGCTAAAAATTTGGTAAACCGTAAAAACCCCATCAATCAATTAGCTACAAAATTTGGTAAAAAAAACCCCATCAATCAATTAGCTACAAAATTTGGTAAACCGTAAAAAAAAAATTTGAAACCCCATCAATCAATTAGCTACAAAATTTGGTAAACCGTAAAAAAAAACATCAATCAATTAGCTATTAAATTTGGTAAACCTAAAAAAACCCAAATCAATTAGCTATTTGGTAAACCGTAAAAAAAAACCCATCAATCAATTAGCTACAAAATTTGGTAAACCGTAAAAAAACCCCATCAATCAATTAGCTACAAAATTTGGTAAACCGTAAAAAACCCCATCAATCAATTTGGTAAACCGTAAAAAAACCATCAATCAATGAGCTACAAAATTTGTAAACCGTAAAAAAAAACCCATCAATCTTACAAAATTTGGTAAACCCAAAAAAAAAACCCATCAATCAATTAGCTACAAAATTTGGTAAACCGTAAAAAACCCCATCAATCAATTAGCTACAAAATTTGGTAAACCGTAAAAAAACCCCAATCAATTAGCTACAAAATTTGGTAAAACCGTAAAAAAACCCCATCAATCATTTGGTGGTACCGTAAAAAAAAACATCAATCAATTAGCTACAAAATTTGGTAAACCGTAAAAAACCCCATCAATCAATTAATCAAAATTTGGTAAACCGTAGGTCAATCAATTAGCTACAAAATTTGGTGAAAAAAAAACCCCATCAATCAATTAGCTACAAAATTTGGTAAACCGTAAAAACCCCCATCAATCAATTAGCTACAAAATTTGGTAAACCGTAAAAAAAAACCCCATCAATCAATTAGCTACAAAATTTGGTTCTTAAAAAAAAACCCCATCAATCAATTAGGGGGTAAACCGTAAAAAACCCCATCAATTGCATTTTGTCTAATCAATTAAAAAAATTTGGTAAACCCCCCATCAATCAATTAGCTACAAAATTTGGTAAACCGTGTCATCAATTGTGGTCCGCCGAACTTTTGGTAAACCGAAAAAAAAAAACCCATCAATCAATTAGTTCTTTGGGGTTCAATCAATTAGCCCAAATTTGGTAAACCGTGTACAAATTTGGTTAAAAAAACCCCAAATCATGGTGAACCGTAAAAAACGCATCAATTTAGCTTTTGGTAAAACAAAAAACCCATGGTCATTTGGTAAACCGTAAAAAAAAAACCCCATCATTTTCCAAAATTTGGTAAACCGTAAAAAAACCCCATCAATCAATTTTTTTGGTAAACCGTATCCCCATCAATCAATTAAAACTGTTAATTTCAGGTAAACCGAAAAAAAACCCCATCAATCAATTAGTATCAGTCAGCAAACCGTAAAAAAAACCCATGATCAATTAGCTACAAAATTTGATCAAGAAAAACAGGGCAACTTATCGGTGTGCCGATATCGAAAAATTTGAAAACCGTAAAAAAAACCCATGTTTTCTTCATGCCCACCTCTCTTGATGTCTACGTGTATACATCATAATTTCAATTTCGGTGTTCTTGCGATTTCGTCTGCTTCTGATTGTTTCCAAACTTTGTGACTTTAGCCGAACACTGACGTCGACTTCAACTCTTTCATGCCTGGATATGTATGGAATTAGATTATGCCTTCCATTCAATTTCTAATGACTTCATTGACTGTAAATATTTTCGGCAGACAGATAAAATACAGTCATCTAATAGACAAAAAAACAAAACAAAAAAATCTAAATATTAAACAAAATTTCAGTTTGATGTTATTGCAGCCATTACAACTGATTATCATGACCTTGAATAAAATAGATCTTAAAGTGCAACGACCTCTTTTGGGAAGTGTTATAAAAATATGAACGAATACTAAATATGTCCTTCTGAGGTTAAAAAATTAAACATGTTTAATTATATTAACAAAAAATTAAAATATGTTTAATTATATTAACATAAAATTAAACATGTTAATTATATTAACATAAGCATCAACTTGTTTTTGATACCGAAAAAAGTTATATTTACATTAATCTGCAAATATTTCAACGCATTGCCAATCGCTATCTACTGTCCTCCTGATTACTATTTCCTCCTCCCGCACATTATTAAGTTTTCTGTTCCTGGTTCTTCTAAACATCTTGTAACTCAGTCAGTTATGTGCCAAACGTGATACACGCTTAGGCGATCATGTATCTTTCGATACATGACTGAAGAGGCAGATTTTTTCCCACAGTACGATCAGCTCCATCCAGGACTATCATCATCTTGCGGCCTCAGCCGAGATTGAACTCACCAATACCTTGATTGGTGTAGTTCATAATCTTGTCAAATAGCTGAATTCTTTATGCTTCGCTAGGGCTATCAAGGGTGTTTTTATCGTGACACCAACACTAAATGGATTGCCAACCAACGCTCAGAGAGACTCCATTCACCCCTCGTCTAAGAAACAGGTTTGAATTCAGAGTTTTCATTCTCCTAGACCAGTTGCCATCCAAGGCTATAGAACAGTCTGTCCTGCTATTTTACCCATAGCTGGAGGGAGAAGAAAGAGGATTCGCACCTTTCCCAAGGGTGTTAGCACGTAAGTGAATGTAATGGATTCGACTGGAATTCGAACTCGGCTCTCCGATTCCTCAATCCAAGCCGCTATCCATTACTTCACCGTGCCTCACCTAGAACTATAGAACCCGGTCTGTTCTGCTATTTACCCATAGCTGGGGAGGTGATGAGGATTCATAACTTTCCTAAGGGTATTAGCATGTAAGTGAATGTAATGGATTCGACTGGAATTCGAACTCGGCTTTCCGAGCCTCTATCCATTAAAACACAGTGCCTGCTGTAACTTTGGCGTCTCTTTGTTTAATTTTAGCAAATTAAATCGATATCACCCCATGTAAGGCAGTAAGTTTTACATTTGTGATACCAATTAAAAAAAAAAAGAATAACACTCTGACTATTATCCTCATCTTTTTTATTATGAAAACGACTCATCCGTTGTGCACTCTTGCGTCCTTAAAGTGCCTGTCGATCCGTACAATCTTCAGGTGTTTTCGAACAGAATCCGTCATTAATCAATTTCGGCGAAAGGGCTGTCCATGTCTAGAGATATTTTTTCCTATTGACTTCTTTATTCGCTATTTGATTTTTTCACAGTTATTAATAAAGGATTACCTGTGTTATTAACATGATATACAAAATTTACATTCCGACTACTATCCCCATCTTTGTTGTTGTTATCAAAACGTTTCAGTCGTTGAACCTACCGGCCTTCATCAGACGCTTGTCGATCAGAGTAGCCGTCATAGAATTTCGAACTTCACACTTTGTTTAATCTGAAATTGGTCTCGTTCAGCTATTTATCTCAAGGGGTACATCGTCTTGCCTTTCTTTAGTACTCTTCAATTATAGCTCTTCAATGTTTCCATTAAGTCTAGACCCGATCATTTGGCACTGAGCTCACAACTACCATATCACCGAATTCACAAATGGAAACTGTAATTCCCATTCCCGTGGGACAATTCTGAATTTAGAACTTGAAACCTTAACCCTAATGTTCTTCATTTCTGCCTGCTACTAGCACCACTGATCTTCCTGTCGTCCTTTACCGACGTGGCCACCGCTTCCCTTGTCTTACTGCTGCTCTTGAAGCCTTGCTGACATAATTATTTATTTATTTATTTATTTATCAATCGCTCACATATGATATTTTGAAGTTTTAATTTAGACGAACTTTTAGTGAAGGCATAGTGAGAGAATCAAAAATTAACGTTTGTTCTACCGCCTCATGAAGTTATTATGCAAATCAAATAGACATCAATAACTGAAAATGTTCTGAAACAATATTTCCAAATTTTAACTCGTCCATTTTCACCCTTCGTAAAATATTTAATTACATTTTCTACCTTTTTTCAATAATTAGTTTTTGAGATATTTGGAATTTACGAAAATGAACTGACTGAAGTTATGCAGATTAGCTTAAGACCTCTGAAATCTAATAAAAAAACTATTTTTCTTTTGTCTATAATATATGTTAAAACGTAGGTAAAGGGAAGGATCTAACAACTGCTGAAGAACAAAGTTATTGAGTGAGGGAATGTCCATATTGGAGATATCAGATGAGCTTTAGAGAGGTTAATAAAACGATAACGAAGAATGTTGAAAAGAGAAGTTGAGAACTCGAAGCAAAGTAAAAGGTTTTAAAAACTTGCTTCCTCGAGATGAACGTAGACTAAAACGAGTTGTAGCGAAACAACTATTTTTGACGAGCGCTCAGATCTATGAAAAGTCTGAAATTGGGGAAGTCAAGAAGGACAAAAGGTGTAGAATATTTTGTGAATTGGGATCTGTAAAATATATCTTAGGCAACATCTAAAGCAAATATTTTAAAGCATCAAAATTAGGCCAAGAAATAAATGAAAATTGACTTTTCTAAAGTAGTTTTCACGGGCGAATTTCGAGTGATATTTGAATCTCGAGGGATTTTTATTGAAGTAAAATGTGACGATTTGGTTTTGCCTAATAATTTCAGACGGCAGATTTTTTTAGAATACATCAAACAATTTCAATAAAACATATTGATACTACCTAAAAGTTTAACTCAGTCTTTGTTTTGACATCTAAATTGATTGTTTAAAATTTGACAATTTTCTTTCAAACCAAATTTGAATTAATGCAGTATATATGTTTTTACTTAATAATTTCAAACAGGGCGTAATTTTAAATGGATTAGAAAGGATTTTATTTTCTCTTCTTATTTCTCCATTTGTTCTTATTCTATGTTGTAATATTATTTAACTTATTATTAGTATTTTTTTTAGCTATGAACTATTATAAACTATTAGGTTGGTGCAAAAAATAATGACGTAATAATGTCGTTTTTTGACGTATTTTTTTAAGGTCAAAAAACGACATTATTACGTCATTATTTTTGCACCAACCTAATATTAAATTAAAAGGTAGAAGGTCAACTATTGACTGGACATAGAGTCATCATTCACGATGGAGGGTGGATTATTATTGGTATTTGCAAAGTATATATTACCGACGCAATGTTACAACGTTACAAACTTTTACCAACCTATATCTATTTCCATGGAAAATTTTCTGACGAAATAATTTCCTCTAGTTCTACCAGTTAAGCCATTTACAGTTAAAACCTGCCTTACCTTAAACACAGGGACGAATCATCATCATTCCAGTCTACTAGGGCGTCTAGCGAATCCCCATTGCAGACGTCTGCTCAGGCAAATTACTTAAAACGTTATGTAAAAATTATCTAAACGTTATTATTTGTTAGTAAACATTAGCGAAACATTATTATCGAACACTATCTAAACATGATATCTATCTAAAAAAATTGTAAAACTTTTCTTGCACATAGATCGTCCTGGGTATAATCCGACAGCAAGATCTCTGATCGGGATATTGGAGGTTTTGAGGGGTATGGAATCACCTCTGAATTATTGTTGTTTCCAGGTCTACCCTCACCCGGGGTTGTAGGACCTGTTAGAGTCCCAGTTCTGAGCAAATAGTGAACCCCTAAGCAAAATTCAGCAGTACGTTTTTATAGTACAGTTACAATCATTTTGTGACCTACAAACTATATATCTATAAAAAACACTTTTACTCTGAAAGTATAAAATATCTTTTGTCGAAACCATCAGAAAATATTCAGATTTCGACATTAAATAACCCATAACGGTTGATAGTCCTCTAAACAAAATCAACCAACTTACACATGGAAACGACCGAATTGGCTTAAAAATCAACATTTAAACTATAGTTTAGTACCTAGGCTGGAACACTAACATCCGTTTCCGATGTTATCCTATCTTAACAACCGCTGAAGCACACAAAGTCTTTGAATTATATGATCCAAAATTCAAATGCTGAAACTTTACAAATGTTTGATAAATCTCCCAAGCCAATTTCTTACAGTTATGAGAAGAAATACAATCATATACACATTCACGCTTACATACAATGAAGATTTACCGTTGTGCGATGGTTTACAAACTGTTCTCGTGGACAATTATTGATTTAGTGAATTCAAACCATATGGATTAATCAGTGTTGAAACAGAGTTATTAATATTCGGAACAATTAGTTGGAATATGAAAATATTCACAATGATGTTTACACTTAGAAATATAATGCCACTTAGTAAACACATTCATTTTAAATTATCAACTGGATAAACAATGAAATATTGTCTGGAATAACATTTGTTTAACTGGTGTCATATTAATAAGTCGCAGACAAATGAATCTTGCGACGGAAAATGTTAGAATTTATTCTACGTAGACTCGTGGAAATTTCTGGCAACTATGATCGGATGCCTCTGAAACATCTCTCGCTTTTTTACTGCATCTTCTCGTTTTATCCCTTACCCCTGCCAATGTTGTTTTTGACAATATTCCAATATTTATTTATCTAGTTAAACAAATAGATTAAAAAAACTGGAATAAAGAATGCATTAATATGTTCTACTGTATATGTTTTATATTTTTTGCTTGAATTATCATTAAAGATTTTTAATATATTGCAATTTTTAGGAATTTCCATCAGCGTTAGTTTTCAATCTTGATATGGAAAGCCTGCCGTTATACGACCTGCTTTCATATATATATATACCGGGTGTAACAGCAAAACTGTCCAAATCGTGTAACAGCATAATTGTCCATGCCACAAAATGTTTAAATTCTAAAGAACCACTAAACTAATTGAGGTTTTTTTCAGGTTTTCAAATAAGACGTTTATCCATCTTGACACAATTTGTCGTAAGAATCATTGAAAAACAATTTGAGTTATTCAGCTAGAAAGAGAACAGGTTAAAATCGTTTTGTGTCAGACCCACTGTCTTCACAACTCAGAAAAGGTGAGAAAAAAATCATCTAGGCCTTCAGTAATGGTAGCAACATTCATACTATGATTTCTAGAGTCACAACAAGAAGAGGAATCATCAATGCAATTTAGAGGTAAAGAGATCAGTTAGAAAAGATCCAACTCAATCCATAATAAGACTTGAAAATGAAATCGTACGTGAAACCTGTCAGATATCTTGTTGCTCCAGAACAGAACGTTAGAGGATTAGAGAGGGCGAAGATCATCTTGAATAAGTTCGAAAATGACCCTGGAATATATATATATATATATATATATATATATATACATATATATGATCTTAATTTCAATCCTTCATGAGATTCCGATCCTTAGCTATGATTAATTAATGATGAACATGCCGTCTTCGTTTATGATCGACTGACCACGATTCTTCTGTTAAGCTTGGATAGCAATTATACATTCTTATTGTTCAAAGTAGTGTCCAATAGTTTCATGTGTGTAAGACGAAAAGCACCATCCAATGCTGACTCTCATTTATTGTTTACGATGGGAGAGTCCACCGTATGTATATATATATATATATATATATATATGTGTGTGTGTGTGTGTGTGTGTGTGTGTGTGTGTGTGTGTGTGCGCGCGCGCGCGTGTGTGTGTGTCTGTGTCTGTGTGTGTTCGTGTGTGTGTGTGTGAAATTATTTATATGTATTATGTCTATCTATTTTAGTTTTAATCCTTTCAAGTTCACAAATTAATTTCTTGGTGACTAGAAAATTGATTATGAAAAATTCCAAAATTTTCTTTCAAATAATTTTTTTTTTTCCCCAGTATTTTCAAACTCATTTGGGTTATATATATATATATATATATATATATATATATATATATATATATATGTATGTATGTATGTATGTATGTGTGTCTGTTATGCCTTAACACCGTAAATATTTTTACCTCTGTCCAAGTTAGGTAACTTATGTGATTTTTAATAGGTTGTGTTAAAAAAATTCAGAATGATTTTTAATTGTAGTATTTTAATTTAGTATTTTTTATATAACAGTTTGCTGCTACAAACATTAAAGAATTGTGTTGCTATACTCGTTGTTTGTTTTATTTATTTTTGGCCACAATTCTCTTATATAAAGAGCTTTAAGATTTTGCTTATTATTATCTTATCTGATGTGTTTTTGACTAATACCTTTCTAAGCTGTGCATGTGTACATGAGTGTTCTTTTAAATGTTCAGAGATTGAACTATGATCGTTCAAGTGAATAGTAAGCCTTCTCATCATCGTCGTTGTTGTAAAACCAACATACGTATAAACAATTTTATCAGAGATGCATCTCTGATATTATTTACTCAAGAGTGATATAACATTTGTGGAATAGATTTGTAAGTTCGAAAAAGATTTCATTCGACGGCATCGTTCAGGCTTTTCTGCTGTTCATATAAGGATCTGCAAACAATTTATAGGTGATAGCCTTTCGGTGCGAAATAAGATCTCCACTTTATTACAGTGATATACGTTTTAAATTATGCGCATGCGCCTGCAAAAATTCGCCAAGCCACATTGTAGACGCTGAAGAAAGACATAGAAAAACAAGTAGATACATAATGTCACACACGCACACACATACACACAGGCAAACGTACACAGATGCGCGCACATGCATACACACACAAAAGAAAGAGACGCGTAATGACTGACGATCAAAAGACCATAACACGAAGGCAACTCATGCCACTAAATGAAATACAAAGAACTATTTTTCGGATGAAAGCTAAAGTGAGCTACTAAGCTGCAAGGCCTAACGAAATAATAGGTCACATGATCTACCACCTTAATTTGCTTCAAGCAAAATATTTACGCGTCATTTAGCACCAGGAGAACATTTCCTGTGCTCTACGTCTTCGTTCGTAGGTATTTGTCTATCAGTGAATTCTTTGTCCTGAACAATTCGCTTCTTCTATCTATCTATCTATCTATCTATCTATCTATCTATCTGTCTGTCTGTCTGTCTTCTCCGTTGTTACTTCTGCTCACACCTTTTCTCTCCTATACAATTTAGGCAAATGACTTCTAAGAATTCTTCAACAAAATACGATCCTGTTATTTGGAAGGGTCTATTATGTGATTGTCTTCTATGGCTCTCATTTTGGATCTCAGATCTCGTCTTCTGTCCCTTTTGTTGGCTATGGCAGCCTTACCCTCTTCGCTTTTTTTTACCTCACGTTTCCTTGATTTTTGCCAATCTATCATGCCAAAAAATCTCTTTCGCCTTTTTCTCTCAATTCTTTCTTTCTTTTTTTCTTTCTTTTTGCTTAAACTTCACTTTTTGACGACAAAAGATAAGGCCGTATACGTCTGTCAAAAACTTGCTTTGTCCTTCTCTACCAATATCTATCTATCTATCTATCTATCTATCTATCTATATATATATATATATATATATATATATATATATATATATTTTGCAAGCAAATATATGGATAGAGATCCGACAGTATGAAGAAAAAATATACGGAAAAAAAAAAAAAAACAAACAAAAATCCTTATATACAATTATGCTGTTTTAATGTTAATATGTCAACGTCGGACGTTTCGGTCTAATAAACCATCTTCAGGACATATTCATAAAATATAATTAACATTATCAATTCAACATGACAAAGACGATAATGTTAATTATATTTTATGAATATGTCAATATGAATATGTACAAATGCGCACGAGGAGACGTCTGCAACAGGGGATTAGCAAAACAAAATAGCCTCCTTTTCTATTCGAAATGAATAACTAAACATTTATTTATACACAGACGTGGGCGCGCATAAAATATATATATATATATATATATATATATATATATATATATATATATATATATATATATATATATAAGTGGATGTTCATATCAAAGCATAGAGGCGACAGTCTGCTTCATGTTTAAACGCAATCCACGCCGTGACGAATGCTTTTAAACATGAAACAGATTGTCTCTTCTGATGTTGCCATCAATGTACATTTTTATATTAATATACGCTCTGTCCCTGACCACTTTAACTCATAAATATAGCATACCTTAAAACTATATATATATATATATATATATATATATATATATAATGGACTCTCCCGTCGGTTTCGACGTATGAGGATCTGAAAAATTAATTCATTCAATTATGAAATTTTGTGCGATAATCTTAAGTGCCACTTAACACCCGCTAGAGATTTACAAAGGAGGTCGCATATGCAGCAAGAGTAAGAATTGTGGGATGAGATCACTGTTAGATTGGCTGGCCTTTTTAGATCTTGCTCTCGATTCTTGAAGACGATTCAGACAAGCTGAATGAAAACTTCTGAGTCCACTAAAACACGTTGATCTCCATCCTACTGGCTCCAAGGCTAAGTGCTCGAGGCACTTATGAGGTATATTGACAGCTGATAAGTGGCTGTTTAGCTTGTATTTGTATCTTGGGCTGAAAACGATACTATGTGTTTTACCCAAACCTTGTGATTGAAATTGGTTATAGAGAACTGTTGTGCTAGCACGAAATCATGAGTCATCGTGATCGAGATTTCCAGAATATACGCTCTTCCCCAGAAACTGTAGCTAAGATCCACTCATCCTTGTTTACAGTATAAAGTACAGGTAGGTTCTGCGTGTGTCCAAAAAGAGTGTGAGTAAGAAAAACTTATCTTTCCTCTTTTATTTCTATCTCTCTACTAAACTTTTCTCTTTTTGTTCTTATTTTCCTTTTCTTTCGACTGTCTTTATTTCATCAACAACCCCAAATTCATCAGACACCCTTGTCGCTTTTGCACATACTTTTTTTTTTTTTACTTTTCTCTCTCGTTCGCTTTTCTTTAGTTATTCACTGAAGTCAACGTGCATTGTGGTCGTGTCTTTTCCAGTCTGTTTGTTCCCAATGGAACGATTGTGTCAGCCAGGCCAGCCTTCTGTAGACTGGCATCCGACTGTGCACATTGTGTGAAAATCTAGCTCTGCAGAAAATTCTTCAACCTGCACAGATGCAATTCAGATAAACACCTTCAAGCCACCGCCTATTTTAATCTAAATTAACGTTTCAAAAAAACTTCTAAGATGAACTCTGGCTCGAGCAGCCAGCTTTTGTTGTGTATAAAAAGTGGCTAGCGTTGACGAGCGGAGGTTGTGTGGCTTTCGGAAATCTTTGGAACGAATAAAACTCTGCTTGGTTTATTCAATGTAATTCGTTGTCAGATTGTCAACAGTTCGTCGGTCGAATAATTTATTTGATGTGGCCAGTGTAAATTATTCTTGATTTACCAACTGATTAATTACCCCAGGAAAAATGTTCTGGCGAATAATCTTTGCTATATTTGTATAATGAAGTATATCATTGATGAACGTTGAGAAGAACTTTCTGAATAAAGACACCGTGACGAAAAATACGTCAATAAGATCAAAAATACTTATATGACCCTTATGTCTTCAAGCGGAAAAATATTTATACAGCCCCTATGTCAATAGAGATCAAAAATACTTATACAGTCCTTATTTCAATACGATCAAATATGCTTATACGGCCCTTATGTCTATAAGACCAAAACTGCTTATAACAGGCCTGTTGTCAATAAGATCAAAAATAATTATACGGACTTTATATCAATAAGACCAAGTGTGTTTGTATAGCCCTTACGTCCATAAGATCAAAATACTTATACGACCCTTATGTTTGTAAGATAAAAACTACTTATACACCGCTTATGTAAATAAGATCAAAATATTTATACGGCCTTTACGTCAATAAAAAAAAACCTTATAGGACTCTTACGTGCATAAGATCAAAACAACTTATATGGCCCTTATGTCTATAAGATCAAAATTCTTATACGACCCTTATGTTTTATAAGATGAAAAATGCTTTTACGCCTATTATTTAAATAGGATCAAAATATGATATTGCTCCTATGTCAATAAGATCAAAAATGCTTACACCACCCTTGTGTCTATGAGACCAAAAACACTTATATTGCCCTTATGTCTATAAGATCAAAAATACTTGCACGCCTCCTATGTCAATAAGCTCAAAAATACTTCTATTACCCTTATGTCTATGAGAAAAATACAGTGAAAAATCTGGCGAACACAAATGAGGCGAAGACAAGCGTTTTTAGAAAGTAGTTTGATTTAATAATATCATGAGAAACAGAATAAGCAAATCAGAATGAATAAAGCAGACGAGCAGATAATGACGATGACGATTGTACTTCGACAATGTTATATTATGCGATGTCACGCGCCTTGCAATTTATCGTGGTTCGCTGCGATAAACAATTTGGTGACTATTTATGGCAGTAATACATATTTTATTTGGTTTTATCTACATTTGGTTATTATTTTAAATATTTTATTTGATTCTTCTTTCTTCCATAGACATAGGATCGATTATTTGGTGTTTGTTTTATTTAGCGACTTTTATTAAAATGAATTATTAATTTCTGGAATTGCCAATTATTGACTATTTCTTTACTGATTTTTTTTAATCATTTCACCCCAAGCAAAATAATACAGCCACTAAAACGCAAGGGTTTATTGAGTGTGAAAGAATATAAAAAAAAGAAACATTATTAAGGAGAGAGAACAATAAAAGAATAGAAATTAAGAAGACAAGAGATAACGATTGATATTGCATTTACATTTTTAAAAAATTAAAGGTGACTGGAAAGGAAGAAGCCGGAAGAGAGTTCCATGATCGAGAATTGTGACATGCGAAACTTTTAATATAGAACATAGGGTTACAACTAGGCATTTCAACAGTTAAATAATCAGCTTAAATTCATTAATTCTATGTGCCATAGAGGAAAATTTATCAAAACAATTAGAAGTCAGTCTATGCTGCTATTTAATTTTATCCAAGGCTTGGACAGGAAATTAACGACTGAAGCCGATGGACTAAGCAAGGATTTCAACACGGCTCAAAGATTTCTCTTTTATCGCAGTTTAGATAGATAGATAGATAAGATAGATAGATAGATAGATAGTTAAACACAAAACACACACACACATATATATATATATATATATATATATATATATATATATATATATATATATATATATATATATATATATATATATATATATATAAAAGTGAACATTAAAATCAACACTCAGAGGCAACAAGGTTTTTCTGCTAGACACAATCGTCAGGGCGCCTGACGATTGCGTCCAGCATAAAACAGCCTGTCGTCGCAGAGTGTTGACTTCAATTTTCACTTTTATATTTATATACGCTATATCTCTGATATTGATGACTTTATCCCATGAATATTTAAATAATAATTTTTCATATATATATATATATATATATATATATATATATATATATATATATATATATATATATATTGTGCAACGTAATTGAAACAAAACGAAGAATTCCGTTATTATTCATTATTTTTTCATATTTTCCAATTAAACATGACCCAGATATCCTAGGATCTTCCAGCAGCCACCTTCTTGACCCAGGGCAGCACTACTTCATCAAGGCGATTTATGTATGTCTCCGTGTTTAGTCTGAGGGCCTCACCAACAAATTCGGGGGATATTTTCTTATCAGAACAATCAGAGTGAGTTTTCCGAACTGCCGTACCTTCGTAATCACCATTAGCCTCATCCAACTCTTTCTGAATCCTCTGCGCTGTCTGTGAAATGTTCCTATTGGAGCTTCAGCGCGAATGCCAATCAGTACAGCATGCCGTTTCCAAATTTCTGACGGTGTGAATTGTGTCATGGTGCTCCTTTTTTCTCACAGAGAATGCCCAACTGACCCTACTATACTGTGCAGTTGAGAAAATAAAAACAAACAATGCGCATGCGCGAAATTAAAAATATAAAATGGCGAAAATTTACTCATCGTATCCAGTAGAAAGATAGAGTGAGAAAGAAAGAAAGAAAGAAAGAAAGAAAGAAAGAAAGAAAGAAAGAAAGTGAGAGAGGGAAATAGATTTGAAAAGACTGAGATAGATTAATAGTTATGAATATACTACGATAGAGGGGCATATGGACATTGATAGATAATCAGACATCTTGATATCTATGAATAGATTAATATTGAGACATGAACAGTTTCAGACAGACAGGCGCACAGATAGATAGATAGATAGATACATATATAGATAGATAGATAGATAGATAGATAGATAGATAGAAATCAAATCTGTATAAAAAGAGAAAACTGTTATCATTTGAGGCCCACCCAAAAATCTGTTTTCCACGCATCTGAGAGCTGGTTTGCTTTTATGACATTAACTAACCCTTTTTCCCGCCTTGAGAGGACATTTTAACCTAAACTCTGCTTGAGACCATCGGGAGAAATGTAAATCTTCAATCTTCTAACATATTACCCGCGTAGATAAGTATATTATAAAATAAAGGTCAGTAAACTCAGTAGAAGTGAGAAAGAAAGGATATACTTCCCACTGTGTGGATA
>CAHIKZ030000746.1:442500-447500 GCA_903632075.3 Acanthosepion pharaonis | reverse complement strand
AAAAATATATATTTATGATAAAATTACCAACAACAAAATTTTAAAACATAAAAATACGTATTTATAGTAAAATTACCAACAACAAAATTTTAAAGTAAAATGATCAGCAATACATCTTATATTAGAATTAACAGCAATTCATTTTATAGCAAAATAATAAACAATAATTTTTATCTGTAGTTAAAGGCATATAATTGTGTTCAAATCTATTTAGTTGAAGGCATAAAATTATGTTCTATATATTTAGATTTCGGTATTAAATAATCCATCTAGGTTGGTACTAAACAAAACAATCAACAAAGCAACTTTATATGGTAAAGATAAGAGCGAAATGTTATATGTTAATGGTAAGAGAGAAATTAACCGTTTCCATACAGGAAACATTCGTATGACGATAAACTACATCCGGTAGCAAGAATCTGATCGGGAAGTTTTGAGGAGCGTGGCACCACATCTTAATTGCTGTTGTTCCCATACTCAACCTGGCCCAGGGTAGTAGCACTTGTAAGGGTCCCAGCTTTGGTCAAATAGTAACCCCCTACCAAAAATGGTTAGACCTAACCGTAACTACAACGACAGCAGTATTCTATAGCATTTCTCGATGGTGAAGCTCTCTTCCAGATACTTGATTTCTAGTCAATTTTGATCCTCAACAATTTTAATGGAATATCAATCATTATCTTCTATCGCCTTAGTTACTTTTCTTTTCTTGTTCTCCTTCCTTAATAATGTTTCTTTTTCTTATTTTTCTTTCACAATTTCCTTTCTTAATGATCTATCTATCTATCTATCTATCTATCTATCTATCTATCTATCTCATCATATTCATATCTATCTATCTATCTATATCTATCTATCTCATCATATTCATATCTATCTATCTATCTCATCATATTCATATCTATCTATCTATCTATCTATCTATCTATCTATCTATATATATATATATATATATATATATATATATATATATATATAACAGCAAAATTGTCCAAATCCTGTAACAGCATACCTGCGCATCCCACAAAATGTTTCTTATCTAAAAAAAAAGAAAGAAAAAAACAAAAATAATTGAGTTTATTTTTCCAGGTTTTCAGATAAGACTTGATACCATCTGTCGTAAGGATCACTGAAAAACAATTTCAGTTATTCAGCTAGAAAGAGGACAGGTTAAAATAGTTTTGTGACAGACCCACTGACTTCCCAAATGAGCAATAGTGAGAGGAAAAAGGTCATTCAGACCTTATAATGATAAGAATATTCTTCCTCTAGCTTCCATCTTCAAAGTCCATTCGAGAACCACTAAGAGAAAAGTGAATAAGTTTTAAAATTAATGGAAGCGTAGACTAAAACTGGATTGGGAGGTCACAACAGCAAAAGGGTTCATCATTTCAATTTAGAGTTAAAGAGATCAATAAGAAAACATTCAATTTTTAATATCTAAAAAAAAAAAACACTAAAATAATTGAGTTTATTTTTCCAGGTTTTCAGATATAACGTGGAGCCATCTTGATACCATTTGTCGTAAGAATCACTGAAAAACAATTTGAGTTATTCAGCTAGAAAAAAAAACAGGTTAAAATAGTTTTGTGTCAGACCCACTAACTTCCCAAATGAGCAATGGTTAGAGAAACGATCATTCAGGCCTTCAGTAATGGTACCATGACTTCCATCTTCAAAGTCCATTCAAGAGCCATCAACTGAACGGTGAATGAGTTTAAAAAAGAGGGAACAGTAGACAGGAAAACTGGATCAGGGGGACACAACAGGAAGACGCCTCATCATTTCAACTTAGAGCTAAAGTGATCAATTAGAAAAGATCCAACTCAATCCATAAGACGTTTAGCGGGTTGCAGAAGAGTTTCAGCTATGACAATCCAAAGAGTAGTGAAAAGGACTTGAAAATAAAATCGTACGTGAAAACTGTGAGGCAACTTGTTACTCTAGGACAGAAAGGTAGAAGGTTAGAGAAGGCGAAGATCATCTTGAATAAGTTTGAAAATGATACTGGAAGAATATATATATATATATATATATATATATATATATATATATATATATATATATATATATATATATGAACTTTATTTAAATCCTTAAGGATCTTCTGATGCTTATCTATGATTAATTATTGAAGAACATGCCAAAATGATAGAGTTCATCAGGATTCTTCAGTTTAGAGAATAATTATACATTCTTATTGCTCAAAGTCCAACAGTGTTATAAAACCCTCGAAGAATTCCAGTAAGATATCTTTAATCATTTCTAAGATACAACGGTTCAAAGATTAATCTAACAAATGGACAATTTTCCTGTTATACCCGGTATATATATATATATATATATATATATATATATATATATATATATATATTGTTGGGACTTAGCCCATTTCATTATATAAAATGCAATGAAGTCCGAAGATTATTTTAATATATTTTCTGATTATACGTTATTTTTATGCATACAAATAATTAAGTAAATGTTATGTTTATAATAAGCAGTATTAACAACATTTACCGGCCTGAGTGTCCGAGAAATTTCATAGAAAATATATGTCCTCTGAGAGGAATCGTACCTCTATCTTACACGGAACCGTCATATAGGCTGACGTGCAATACCATTTAGCTAAAGAGGAAGAGTTTTTTTTTAATAAGATCAAATTACTGTTCTTAAACTCCAAATTCCCCATCATTGCTCTCGCACGCTCATATCTGCTCGAAATGTATCTTAACGTAAACAAATGACGTCATATATCATAAAAAGTCCGACAATTATTTTCCGTTTATACCATATTTTTTATATCATCTTGGCAAAATTGAAAAAAATACAATAAAAAGTTAGAAACCTTGTCGGTTGAATTTGAGAAACCTTGTGTTGAAACTCTAGTCCCTCTCGGACGCAATCTTCAAGTCTGAAAATTGCGTTCAAGAATTAAACGGCAATTATTTTAATGTATTTGCTGTTTATTAAAATAAGTAGACAAATCTTGTTCATATTATTTAAAGAGACATGTCTTTATATATATATATATATATATATATATATATATATATATATATATATATATATCATTTTTTCCCTTTTCTCTTTTCGATTCACTTCCCTCTCCCCCCTTTGCCATAAAACTCATTTGGATACGTCTGCTTTTTATCCATTTTTTTCTCTTTTTTCCTTTTACTTTATTTCCTTTCCTCACTATTCCTACATATCACTTCCGTTTTCTTTAACCATATAAATAGGTCAAGGTTAGGTCACTCCTCAATATTGATTACCCCAATATAAAGCTTATTTAAGAGAGATGTAAATTTAACCCTCCCTATACTTTGTATTGTCTCTTTAACCGCCACCTTCACCCTCCCTGTTTAATTACAAAAATTGCACTACCCTTCAATTTCTAATCCCATTTTTCCTCTCATTTCATTGTTGGAAGTGTTACCTGATAATCCGAAATCCTTTAAAAAGGATTTTGGTGAAATAAATTATTGTAATGGTACCTTAAAGTGGTCTGTTTTTCATTAAATATATATATTTTATATATATATATATATATATATATATATATATATATATATATATATATATAAATATAATATAATATAATATAAAAGGCCCAAACACTAATATTCCATGGTTATAATTTATTACATTGGAATCGTAATCACGATCCAATTCATCTGGTCTGATGAATTGGTTCGTGATTACGATTCCAATGTAATGAATTATAACCATGGACTTTTAGTGTTTGGGCCTTTTTATCTTATATTCTTACTCTGTCCTGGACATTGAGTTCTACCTAGATTCTACCCAATTGGGAATTTATATATATATATATATATATATATATATATATATATATATATATATATATATATATATATATATATAAGTATGTATATTGACCACTAATATTATCTCTATATATGTATATGAAAAGTATATAAATAAATAAGTGCGATGAATACATTGTCATCTAAATAATGTAAAAAGTAAAAATAAACCTGGCATCTTACTTTAACAGATATATTTACCAAAATTATTGAAATATATCTTGAAATACGAAAGAGTTAATTTATTCAATAAAATTGACATTCGCTTCAAGCACGACTTCCAGATGACATTGTAATCTCTTGCAACTCTTCTGGGTGTTCTCTATGTTTAAGTTGGTGTATGTTGTCATAATCCTTGCTTTCACTTCATCTTTCGTATAACAAGCAGTTTTGTTGGTCTTTCACTCAGCTGCATGCTACACATCATAATCAAAAGGGATTGAAGTCTGCCAGATGTAAGGAGTGATGGAATCGTAGAAATTGTCTGACAGCCATATCTGGGTTCTCCTACATAGTGCAGAGTCCTGTTGCCAGACATAAGGTCTTCCAGCAGCCACCCACTTGACACAGTGCAGCACTACCTCCTCAAGACCCTTGATGTAGGCCTCCGTGTTGACTCTGAGGCCCTAACCAACAAATTTAGGAGATCAGAACGATCAGAGTGAGTTTTCCAAGCTGCCGCACCTTAGTAATTGCCATAAGATTCATTAAACTCTTTCCAAATTCTCTGCACTGTCCCTAGCTGGACACCCAAACAATTTGAAATGTTCGTATTGTCGATTCCGGTGCGAATACTGTTTCCAAATTTCTGGCGGAATGAATTGCCTTATGCTGCTCTATATCTTATAAACGTGCCCATCTGATCCTGCTATACACTTCACTCGACAAAAATCGAAAAACAAAATCAAAAGCAAACAATACGACAATTTACCCATCGCATCCTAGATAGATAGATAGATAGATAGATAATTTTATTGGCTCTTGGTTTTATTTTTACTATCTGCTGATGTGTATAACGCAGACATTTTAATTAAAATGGGAATGAAAGTAACACTTTTGTTTCATATCTGAAAAAAAACAGTTGAAAGTTGCTATGCATATAATTCTCCAAGCCGACTTTCTTCATTATATGAAGAAAGCCGGCTTCGAGAATTTAAAACTCACAAGACA
>CAHIKZ030000746.1:412500-437500 GCA_903632075.3 Acanthosepion pharaonis | reverse complement strand
TAAGAGAAAAAACAAGAACATCTATTCCATACCTGAAGATGTCTGTAGGAACAGACGAAAGCTTGTAGTAAAAATAAGAACTAATGAGGCAGAAATTTATGGAAACAAGGATCTTTTCATTCATAACGGATTCGGAGGTTTTTGTATATTATTTGAATTGTTTGCGACGATGGATTTCTCGCCAATTAAATCATTAACCTTTGCATTTGTTTTTGTGTGAATAATTCATGAATTTGTAAATTGATTGCACGTTTATCGAAATATATATATATATATATATATATATATATATATATATATATATATATATATGTATATTCATGAATAAAGAGAAAAAGGAAATTTATCTTAACTGATACGTTTCGTCTTCTGAGTGACTTTATCAAGGCAAAACCAAGGATTTTATTTTTAACAAGTATCACTATACAAGAGCAAAACTTTAAAATTTAGGAACGCTCATAAATATCCATCAGGTTAGCTGAAATGCCAGGCAATCTATAGAGTAATCGACGTGATACAAATCAATGTCTCATAAACGAAAGTCAGTTAGTGATGTTTTATGTTTTATTATACGAATTAGTATTTAAATTATTTTAGTTTTGGATAAATTTATGTTCTAAATATTTTGAATAACATGGTATTAAGGTTTTAACGATTTTTTAAAAAACTTTTTTGACATTTTAATGAGCTCAATAATGAGCTTTTATTTTTCAGTATGAAAACCTGACTAATCCCGGCAGATTCATCCCAGACCGAGAAGAAGTAGCAAATTTATGGTAACTATTTAGAATGTAATAATTAGAAGAGAAGTTAACGCCCGCCACTGATTTATAGGACGCGGCTTAGTTTTTAAAGATATTTTTTAGGAAAAATATCCAGAAAAATACAGTAATTACCTTTATTGTTATTCTTACTGTATACGATTTTGCACTCTTTTAGAGAATAACAACGTTTTTCTTCCATCCATTGTGTATTCTCTCGCTACTGTGTCAAAACAAAGGCACGTTAGTATATTCCAAAGTTATACTTAACTGGCATATATGAGTTGTTGTTGGGATAGTACATTCGCCATTAAAATTGGTATCACAAAGCAGAAATTACTTATGTCTAAACCTAACAGTTAAAAAATCAATTATAATTTCATCCAATAAATAATAATGTTTCAACCCAGTGAAAACGTGACGAACAATAACTCTAAATCCCAATCCTTCACAGTCTTTATGGAGGAGGCCGTCCTTGATTTACTATGTCTTCAGGGGTGTAGCCGTACCCAACACGCTTTGCCAATTTTTTTTTATTGGAGAGGCCATATTTGAGGTCTATGACCGTTGGCTCTGAAGGGTTCAAACACCCTCAGCCTTGATTTCTTAAATGATACTTAGCAGTGCCATATAAGAAATCAACGAGCTATCACTGGGCATGTTGAGCGGAACGCCAATAGTCTATTTCCGCAAACTATATACTGGATCGACAAAACTTGATGAAGGCCGAAAGCAACAAAGGCCGAAACTTCCTGACACTAACAACAAAGATGAGGATAATATAGTTTGCATGTAAATAATAATAATAATGTTTCGTCTAAATAATTCAGATAATAATATATCTAATACTGCTAGTCTATGCCTTGTTCAGTGTTTAAGAGACTAACTGTGACAAAGATGCCTTCTGCGATTCTAATCACTTCTGCCACACATTTTTTTTTTCGTTATTTCATTTCTTTTCCGGTTGATGTCTTTGTCGATACAAATCTACTTTAGCGGAAACATTGCATTCACACATATTCCAGTTCTCTTATGACACCGCATATTCAGTTCCAAATGCTATTTTGCACTTACTCTGCCAAGTAAGCACCTTGCTGTCTGAGTTCACAAATGGAAAAAGAACTGGTAATTTACAAGTTTATATACAATATCCACGTCGATGAAATAATGTTATATGATTTTCAGAATGGACCGCAGCTGGAAAAAAAAACAAACAAACTTGGAACACTGATTTTGCTTCAGTAAATGATTATCGACATTTATTTCTCTGCGTGTTCTGAAGAGTTAGCACATTTTTTATTTTTTTTAAATATGACACTTCCGTAATTCCTACTATACAAATAAGACGACAATTCTGAGAAAAAACATACCTGTTCCACGCGTGTCTTAGCGGTCATCCACTGACGGGTATGCAATAGGTGTGGAATCCTTTACTAAATCTTCCTTCGCGGAAGCAAATACGCGCGCAACCACACACACGCACGCACACACACACACACACACACACACACACATATATATATATATATATATATATATATATATATATAATGAAAAACAGACCGCTTTTTAAGGTACCATCACAATAATTTCTTTCACGAAAATCCTTTTTAAAGGATTTCGGATCATCAGGTAACACTTCCAACAATGAAATGAAAGGAAAAATGGGATTAGAAATTGATGGGTAGTGTAATTTTTGTAATTAAACCGGGAGGGTGAGAGTGGGGGTTAAACAGACAATACAAAGTTTAGGGAGGGTTAAATTTACATCCTCTCATTTCATTGTTGGAAGTGTTACCTGATGATCCGAAATCCTTTAAAAATGATTTTGGTGAAATAAATTATTGTGATGGTACCTTAAAGTGGTCTGTTTTTCATTAAATAACCAAGTTCTTCATAACTTTAATATATATATATATATATATATATATATATATATATATATATATATATATATATGAAATTATTTTTAATACAGTATTAGATGTGCATGTGTGTAATAGAAGCACGGATTGAGAATTCGATGAGCAAAGTTAGAATTCCATTCAGGATCATTACATTCACTTACGAATGAAGCAATCCCTTCTACCAGCCGCGACTATAAGTTAAATAGCAGGAAAGCTGTCTACAGCATTTAATGACACAAAAAATGTATTAAATTATATAGTCGCCATTATTTGAAAACACTTGTTGCAGTTTACTCTCTCTCTCTCTCTTTCTCTCTCTCCCTCTCTCTCTCTCTCTCTCTCTCTCTCTCTCTCTCTCTCTCTCTGTGAAATCCAGTCTAGGAGAAGAAAAATCTCTGAATTCAAAAAGACCATATGAGGATGGCAAAAAGTCATTATTTCTCATTAATTCCTAAGTTTTAATTACGTGTGTATACGTGTTTGACTTATATATTCAATTTGTTTCCTTTTTTCTTCAAACTGTGAAAATAACGTTCATGGAGAGCATTGTTCAACAAAAATATAAATCTTGGTAGGGATCGAAACTGTGTTTCCTTTATACTGGGAAATCTACTTTTAGCGGAACGAAGGGACGCTCTCTCTACAGCAAAGCAAGACTCAGTTACCCTTTTTGATAAAATGTTGTGACCTTTCAAAATTTATATCTATTAATGTATATTTCTATGTCCGAATGAATTATTTAACCCAGCCTTATTTTGTATTACTGTAAACGTTGCAGTTAGTGAGTACACGACTCATTTCTGTTATTTTTTGTTTGTTTTTTTTATTTGTTTTTTGTTTTTTTGTTTTTGTTGCTGTGGTTTTCTTTACATCTTGCCATCTACACTCCGAAAAGGAAAAAGGAAATTTTTCACGATAAACAGAATGTTAGCTCGATCGTTGCTGTTGGTGTACATTTACTTTTATAAAAATTACAATGCTATTGTCTGGTTTGAGAAAATCGGGGCAAACCTCTACTCATTGATATAACGTTTTTGTAATCATTTTTAGACGTGTAAATAGTTTTCATTTAACATGTAATAATAATAATAAGACACACACACATATATATATATATATATATATATATATATATATATATATATATATATATATATATATATATAAAAAAAAAAAATCCATGCGTAAGTAATCCAAGTAGATCTTATTAATATAAAATATTAAAACTGATCTACAAAACAGAGCTCAATATATTTTTTATTATAGAGCATATAAATGAATTACAATTAAAGCGATTCAAACAATTTACCATATACATTAAATTTTGGGGGTAGCATTAATTGTAGTTCACACACACACACACACACACACATGTATATATATATTTATATAAATATTTATATATATATACACATTGTGTGTATTTATACATATATACATGTTGTGTGTGTGTGTTTGTGTGTGTGTGTTGCATTGAATATACATACTGTGTTTACTTACTTTTATGCTGTGTCTAATTAGTTTCTTGATGGTAAGATGAAATCCATAAAGAAAAGCGGTCTAGGTTTTTTTTTTTTTTACCCAAGTACTTTCGACTTTTTCTGAGGTCATCTTCTGGAGTAAATTACATAGACAAACTTATTGTAACTACGATAAAATCTGTATTCCGTTGTGACAGTGATTTTTAAAAATATGCGCGGACGCATTCTTTTATAGTTATTTTTAAAATTTTAAATTTATGCGTTGTAGTTATGGAATGTTTTGCAAAGCAAGTGCACCAATGTAAGGGAGCTGACCGGAAATTAGAAGAAATGTAAAATGACATTAAATGATATATGCACTTTATTAAGTCATTACTGTATTCCTAATAAATTTTGTAGAGTGTTATTTGGTTGGTTTTTATATAGAGGGTCTCGAGAATTTGAAGTTATTGGTCATTATTTTCGTCGTGTTGTCAACAAGTATATTACTGTATTGTGAATGTGAAAAGAAAGGTATTTTTAGATGTTGTGTAATAGAACTTATATCGGATATATGCAGTGTAAGACGTCTTGATAGTATTGTGGTCGTCAAGTCAAAACAGGTACTTACTTTTTGTCAGAGATTCAATCTCCCAAAGGGCATTTAAACTGATATACAATGTTGTTTTTTCCAAAACACCAGGTGACGGAGAAGAGTTATTGCAAATGATTAACTTGATATTGTTAAATTAAGTATAATATATAATTAGGTTTATTTTTTGATGGGATCGGTGGGGGAATATATTATTACTTATAAGGTTGTTTTTAGATATGCTGCCTATATATATATATATATATATATATATATATATATATATATATACATATATATATATATGTATATATATTACACCTGTTATATATATATATATATATATATATATATATATATATATATATATATATATATATATATATATATAAAGAATAATCACACATAGAATTAATCAGAAGTATTAATGCGATTATTGGCGACATCCATCGCTAGAAAACATAATATATGCATTAAAATCCTGTTCATCTGTAGTGCGAGTTTTGATCTTTGAAGAAAAACTTGTTGTCTGTAGTTTTTCAGTTTATTTGATGTTAAATTTTTATTTGATATATATATATATATATATGTATGTATATGTTTATTTGATATATATATATATATATATATATATATAAAAACGGGTGTAACAGCAAAATTGTCCAAACCGTATAACAGCAAAATTGACCAATTGTTAGATTAAGCTTTGAACGCTTGTATCTTAGAAATGATTAAAGATATATTACTGGAATTCTTCGAGGCTTTTGTAACTCGGTTGGATTCTGATTTGAGCAATAAGAACGAATTTATCTCTAAGATAAAATTATGATCCCTCGTGCAGTTGTGACCTACAAATTATGTTTTCTCTCTTTTAAACTTGTTCATCGTTCGCTTGAAGTTTATTCAATGGACTTTGAAAATGAATTCCAGAGTATGAACGTTACTGAAGACCTGGGGAGACATAGTGGGGCTGAGACAAAATGAATTTAACCAGTTCTCTTTTTAGCTGAATAACTGAAAGGGCTTTTCAGTGATTCTTATGGAAAATGGTGTCAAGATGACTAAACGATTTATCTGAAAACCTGAAAAAAAGTACTCAAGTATTTTTTTCGATATTAAACATTTTGAGAGATGGTCAATAATCGCATGCTGTTACACGATTTGGACAATGTTCCTGTTATAATAGGTATATATATATATATATATATATATATATATATATATATATATATATATATATATATATGCGTTTGCATGAATAGTAGTATATAACCCCGGCTTTCACACTTTCTTGATCTTCAGACAAAATGGCTTATTTTTTTTCAAAAATTGGATCTATTTATGCTTTACTTGTGTTTGATTATTTGTGTGTGGAGGAGGGAGAATTTTTTCTTCTGTACTTGTTTGGAATGACACATATAAATAGACACACATGCATATAGGCGTATGCATGTTAGTTCTTACATACACACCCATATTCATAATCTTGGTTTCGGCGCAGTCCCTTTTTTGACGTTAGGTCTATCACGGATATTGAGCACTTTCCACTAAATACCACGCATATATATATATATATATATATATATATATATATATATATATATATATATATGCGCAAAAATACTGCGCATATATATATGTATATATATATATATATATATATATATATATACACATATGATATATATGTATATATATAACATCATATATCATTTGTATATGTTATATATACATATCATATATATTATCATATGTCATATATTATCATCTACCATATATATATATGAAATATAGTCTTAAGGTGTGCTATATTTATGGGATAAAGTGCTCAATATCGGAGATAGAGCGTGTGTAAATATAAAAGTGAACATAGAAGTCAACACTTAGAGGCGACAGTCTGTTTTATGCTATATGCAATCGTCAGGCCACGTGTGCTGTTATTTTTCTCGGCTATTTATATATATACGGGTCAGTGGTGCATTGTGGGTAGTCTATTATGGCGGTTATTTTACCAGAAGTCGTTTATATATTTATTTGGGTTAAATTATTTTGCTTGTTTTTTATTTTTATTTTTTGTTTCTTATTTTATTTATTTTTTTTTTTTTAATCGGTGTTTTTATTAACGTAGTAAAAGTTTGTTTATATCACTTATTTAATAGTTTTGTTTTGGTTTGAGAATTTAATTAAAGCTATTTGTTCGATTTTGAGGTTGATTGTTGTAGTTTATTCTAACTATTATTTTGGCAGGAACAGTTTTTAATTTGTGTTTATTTGGGTTGATTATCTTTATTTGTTTTTTCTAACGGTAACTTTATCGGGATTGGTTTGTTTATTTATTTCCTTGGATGAATTTAGGTCAATTTATTTTACTTATATTTTTTCTCTTTTCGATTTTTAAGTAACGTAGTATTTATTTATTTATTTTTTATTTTTATTTTATTTTATTTATTTATTTATTTTTTTCGTTATATAACAACATCATATATCATTTGTATATATCGTATATACATATCATATATAGTATCATATGTCATATATTATCATATATATATATATATATATATATATATATATATAATCATTAATTACCATTAAAATATACAAATGAAATTATCAATACGAAAAAGAAACTGAACATTCTCCAAACGTGTACGCTCGTTGGAACAAGTGAGTTCGAATGACTCTTCCCGATCCAAACAACAATCTATACGATATCGAAGAAATAATGAAGATGATAGGAGACTTCAATGTCAAAATCGGCGACTGTACAGTGCATCCTTCTTGTGGGAAGTTTCGGCCGGAAAATAAAACGTGCGTGTCGAGCATTCGATTGGATGAATAACAGCAATTTCACAGCATTGGATAGCTGCTTGCACCATGGAAAGATACAATTGGATATTTCAAAATGGCTATCATTAAAACATGATTGATTACACCATCAAAAGCTGTCGAACCAAAGATGGGTGCATGCGCACACGATCTATAATTGGAGGTGATTGTCATTCCGGCTACTGGTTAGCTTAGGCGAAACTGAAGAGAAGAATCTGAAGCAAGAAACTATAAAGAAACGCCAGAGAAAGATTTATGTTGCAGTTTCCAAAGAAGAAATGGCCAAGAAGAGATTTTAAGAATATCTCGAGAAAATATTTAATAGTGACATCTTCGCAGAGGGTCAGGACGAAAGCCATTGATTCCAGATACACCCAAATGAATAGAACCCTGTAGTGACAGCAGTTGTTAGATAATTATTAATGAGATAAGCAGAGGTAAGAAGAAAGATACAGGTGAGTTCAGAATATCTTCAAAGAAGACAGAGAAGACTCTACGTCAGACTAACTGTAATTGCTACAGGGAGAAATTAAAGAACCAGAAGATACATGAAAAGGCCCATCGAGATGAAAACTGGGAAGATATAGAGAAAACAATAAGAAAACCCGGAACGGGGTAAAATTCGTTATATAATATGGATGGTATCAGTATAAGAGTAATGTACCAATTAGTATAGGCAACATAGCATAGCGGGCCACCTATAGAAAAACTTAGAAAGAAACCGGATATTTTAGAGATAGAAATAAAGCTGTAAGAGGTTAAAGCTGTAGCTATGTACAAACTAGCATTTGATTCTCGGAAAGCAGATAGTTTACCAACGGTAGTTGACATCCGCGAGATAAAGGTAGCGCCCTGTTTGATCAGAATACAGTAATTTGTGCGATGATATATGGTGGCCCTACGATGGCAAGACTACATACCCGCCTTCTCGAACGTACTTATCGCCAAACTATAGATCCAAAGGAATTACAGGGCATTACATTTGAATGTCGGCATGCTTGCAGTTGTTGCCGGAAAAGTAATCAATGTCAGGTCTCCACTACGATTTTTTTTCTATTTGAATGTATGTCTGGATTCTTCTGTTTGGATTTATTCCTGTAACCATTTCCGTGTTTGAATATGATCGAAAGGAAACGGAGATTTACAATCAGAGATTTCCTTCGACTAACTTCCTGTCCTGTCGAACTACATCTATCCGAAGCAGCTGGTCATGAGGCGCCAGTCGTCCGCTTTCGCCCATTCTCCGACTTGAAGCTGGACATAGTTGTCAGAGACTATTTGAGATGTATGCCACAGAAGTAATGCACAGAGAGTGAAATCTTGTCTACACTATCACCCCCGACTCTGACAACATTTTAAACATATAGAATGTATGTATATCACTATACACTATCACTATATACATTGCGTATTTTAGAATCTCCCCAAAAATAAACGGTTTGTTAAATAAATAAAATATTAGGTAAACATAAACATTAGAAAGCCAGACAAACTACAAAATTGTCTTACAAACACAAATATGAAAATGTTTCTTAATTTTGGAAGATAGAAAGAAAAATTGAAAATGTAAATCGGGATGTAAGGCTAAAATACTCGAGGAATGTGAAGTCATTATTTGTAGCATATAATAAAATTATTTATACTATCCTTTTGACACTACTAGCAGCATGGCCCGGCGTTGCCCGTGCTTGATTAAAAATCGTACGACTCATACAGCAATCGCTATCACTTGACTTAAAATATTTTTGCCCTTCCCTGCCTTTAAAGGAGTGCCCTTTGCCGTGCTGATGTTGCTACATGCCTTACTTCTTGCCTATCTCACACTGCGATTTTTTTTCTAAGCTGTTATGGTGAAACACACCTATTCTATAGTTAATAGACTCTCCCACCTAATAAAAGTAGGAGTAGTAAGAGAAACGACGGTGGGTCGATATCAGTCGACGTCGGACGACAGTTAGTCGAATACGAAAGTATCAGCGACCACAAGATTACTCTGCGTAATACCTTTTATATCAAGTTCCTAACGTTTTGTACGTCGAACCTATTTTAGGACCGATTTAGTAAAAATACAAGCCTCCATTGCGAAATAAATCCACAGCATAAGCTCTATATTAAACATTAAATCTGTTACGGAAAAAGAACTAAACAAAATGAACACAAAACGATCAGCTTTAAAAAAGGACTCGTAACTAAAACAGCATAATCGCATATTAGTATTTTTTGTTTGTTTTTTCAGTATATTTTTCTTCATACTGTCGGATCTACATATATTTGCTTACACACACACACACACACACACACACACACACATATATATATATATATATATATATATATATATATATATATATATATATATTGTAGGAATCGAGACTTTTATCATACTGACTCAGTTATGGTGGACTGGTCATGTTTTGAGAATGTCTGATGACAGGATACCCAAGATCCTAATGTACAGCCAGTTAGATCAGGGCTACAGGAATGTAGAACGCTTATGGCTAAGATACAAAGACAAGCTGAAAAGCAACTTGTCAGCAGTCAATATACCACATAACGCCCTTGAGCGCTTAGCTTTGGAGCGGGTAGAATGGAGATCAACGTGTTTTAAGACTCAGCAATTTTCAATCTGCTTGTCTGAATCATCTTCAAGAAGCGAGAGCAAGATCTAAAAGGTCAGTCAATCTAACAGTGATCTCATCTCGCAATCCTCACACTTGAACCATATGTGGCCTCCTTTGTAAATCACTAGTGGGTCTTAAATGCCACTTAAGGTTATCGCACAAAATTTCATAACTGAATCAATACGCTGTCAGATCCTCATACTTCGAAACCGACAGGAGAGTCCATTATATATATATATATATATATATATATATATATATATATATATATATATATATCTTCTATGCGTCGTTTTCCACAACTTCCTATCTTTTTGTACCTCTAAGTTTTGGCTTCTAACCACCCTTCCCAGTTCTTGTCATGACACCCATTTACAAAATATCATTAGGCAAGTTATTCATTCTATCCCTGTGGCTTTCAATATGTCTTGTGAGTGTCAAATACTCCAAGCTCTCTTTCCTCATTATATGTCTTATTTATTTCATGTCACTTATGGATTCGAAATATAAGCGGCCTTTTTGTTTCAGTTTCCCTAAAACCTTTCACCTTACTTATATATGTCCGACACATTTTTGGTATAGGAATGCCCCTGAATATCCATCAGGTGAGTGAAAAAATTAGGCAAGTTCATGGACATGAGGGGATGCAGTTCAGTACCAAATAAACGAAAGTGAGTAGGAGTTTTTTGGGTTTTTTTTTTACATATATATAGATATGTAAACGAGTATTTCAATTATTTTGGATTGGGATCGATTTATGTGTTATACGTTTTGAATAACACGATGTTATGGATTTGACCGTTTTCTTTTATTTTGTATTTTTACCCAACTTTTCCGCAAACATCATGAATATTCATGTGAAACTCCTATACCCCAAAAACTTTGTAAGACCAATAGCATTTCTGCTCTTGTATATAAAGACTTATCACAAAATAAAATCATCACATCTGTCTTAATAAACACCTTCAAAGGAGGAAACGCGTCGGCTAAGTTAATTTTTGTCTTTATTCATATTGTTTTTTTACACACACACACACACACACACAGAGAGAGAGAGAGAGAGAGAGAGAGACACACACACACACACATATATATATATATATATATATATATATATATATATGCGGATGACAATATATATGCTCCCGGGAAATCCGATTGAGCTCTCTTGAGAAAAGTGTAATAGGGGTAAAGTCTCTCACTGATAACAAATCGGTCGGGTTTCGATCCCGGCTTGAATCAATCAGACGTCTAACCACACTGAAGAGCTGTGATACAGCGAAACAGTTTGTCTGTAGATGACTATATATATATATATATATATATATATATATATATATATATGAAGGAAAAATTAAAAGATAATATTAAGTTTCAAAGAAAGTATTTTTTAGGCTGAAGAGTGCAATAGTTATTTGGATAATCTATTTGTTATGTTAATATTGAATGGTAGAGACTACAGAAGAAGACGAAAGCTCATTAACCTAAAAGCTTTCATACGTAAACAGATTTTTCTATTTTCTTATAGTTTCATGCAAGAAAAAAAAAGTTAGTGAACCGCTTGCATCCCCGTTATATTTTCACTAAAACATCCCCGCTGTATACGGCGGATATCTGTGTACAGGCCTATTATATTAATTAATTTCATTGAAGGTAGACATCTTGATTTATATGACCTGCTACTCAGTACGAGAAAATTAATGTGCGTGTATTTGTGTGCGCGTGCGTTTCGAATATAAGAATACTACGCATGCGCAAATATAAAATCGTAACATCATATGACCTCTTTGTTATAAGGTCTGTGGAATCTAATTAATCTTCACCGTTGTTATTATTATTCTCATTACTATTGTTGTTGATATTGATGCTCCTGATGCTGCAGTTGTTTTGATGATAATGATGATATCAACATTATCATCAGTATAAATAAGTCTTACCTCGCTGGAATCATTATTTTCATCGTCTTCATTATCATTTAGTCATTACAATTCCTATTGTTATTATTGCGTGAAAGAAAAGCAAAGTGTCACTGGGGTAGAACAATACGAAGCCCAATATAACCATCCGGACATCCACTCTGATAGGGGCACCACAGCGAGATATAATGGCAAGCTTTCATAAAAGCAGCGAATTCACAAACATTTCTGCCCTCCCTCAACAAGGCTGATGCTAACCTCAAGGAAGCAACTCATTGTGCCTTCTTGGTCTGACGTTTTCTACGGACACAAACGATTATTTTAAATATTTGCTAGGTCTGCTGCTAATAAAGTTGGTTCACTCTGTCGTATCAGATAATCTTTCTTTTCAGAATTCATTTTACACATTTATATGTCTACCATTCGTCCTAGCTGGGAATATCGATTCCATATCTGGTTTGATGCTACGGTTATATATCTATACATTCTCGACAAAATCCATAGAAGTGTCTGTTATTTTATCCGACCTAACCTGACATCTCGATTTCAGTAACCTTCTCACGGCGCTTTTGTCAATATTTTCATGGCAGTCGTTCTAATGAGCCATCCTCCTTGATTGTGGGGGTTATTATTACTAACATTATTTCATTGGGTTTCTTGTAAATGTTTTTGTTTTTCATATTGTAAATACTCATTGGGGCTAGTATTTTAAATCATTGTTTTATTCCCTTCCATTTACAGACAATGAATTGTATATATGGGGACTAGTTAGAATTTCCATAGAGACAAACAGGTATTATGGTGGATGTAGTAAGAAAGGTAAGTAAGAATGTGTTATTTTGGTGTTAGGAATGTCGTGGTATGTTTGGGTCAGTGTTTATCACTAGATAAGTTTAATGTTAAGACAGAAGAAGACCGTCCTTTTCCCTAATACCCATTTTGGCCTTGTGCCATATTTTCTGTACATAGCAGAAATAAATATCGTCCCCTCCTTGATAGCTTGACCGCATGAATTTGAGCGTTCTAGGAGATTGACTACTATGCCTCATCGTTTTACTGTTGAGATAACTAAATGTCACCGTAAATTCTATTTTAATAGTTTCTTCTTTGTCGTATTTTTCACATGTAGAACTCTCTTTATTGCTTCTCTGTCATCTACAATCTTCAAAAGCTTAAATGCAGTTTAAAGATGGCCTCTTCTGTATTCCTGAGTTCAGTTCTTTTATTGTCCTTTTTCCTCATCAGTCATCATTTCTAAATCATCATTCAGACTAGGAGGCTAGACTGTAAGAATTGTGCATAAATATCAATGGAAATGAATTTCAACAAATAGAAAGAGTTCATTATAGCATTTCAAACTATTATATTGATAACACTCAATGTATAAAGATTATTTACATTCAATGCTACAAACTGGACTTTGAGTTAACTGCTAATGGTTTCCTTATACACACTTCTCACTCTAGAGATCTCTTCCGGTTTCTTGTTTCCGGACCACCTACAAATCACCCAGAATGCAACATCAATGGCTATCTGTCTTTCTGAAACCTGTTCTTTTATTGTTCTTTCTTCTTAATAATGTGTTGTGGATCCCGTGTGAAAAATAGGTATCCAATAAATGACAAACGCACGTATTTAAGCTAAGAAATTCAATGTATTTACACAAAATACAAAAGGTAATGCTGTTAGTAAAATCCAGGAACACGGTTAGTAGCAAATACAGATAGATATATACAGTCTCGAAGTAGGAGTTCCTTAGAGTCTACGTGATTGTAACTGATTTCTACAAGAGGTTACTTCACTCTATCCGACTACCGACACTCACAGACGACTCATGTACGACTCCGGTACGACTCCGGTACGACTCAACTTCTCTGACTGACTGTGGCTATTTTATGGCAGCAGGACGAGTCCATTATATCCGAAAAGGGTGGACCCCATAACATAATGTCTTCCCAATTTCTTTCACTCCCAGTAACCTCTTGCGTCTTAGTGACAATATCATCTTGCTTCGGGTGAAATGATTAAAAAAATAGATTCATTAACTATGCAAAATCAATGAATGGGTTTATATGTGCATCAAAATGTAGTGTTTCTCAGTGCACATATCATATTCAAAGTGTAGTTTGTTTCTTTTTCATCTCTGGTTCAGTATTTTAGTCATACATGCAGATGTCCAAACCACTACAATTAGTTATATTTCTTGCATTTTAGAAATTCACCTTGGAATAATTCTGGTAATTAATGAAATTATCAGAGTTCGTATACACAGCATCCCTCTGCGCCTTGCTCTTATTGTCATCTCAATGACCTCGAGTTCAAGTAATATACTCCTTCGATTAAAAGAAGAGATAATTTTTTTTAAATTATATGCAACGACTATCGCCATCTTCTGTCTTCATTAATCTGCGTCTTTTATTTTCCTTTCATTTCACTAAAAGTACCTTTCAGTACCAGTAACTTCTTGCATTTTAGTGACCTTAATTGCTTTGCTTTGGAGGAAATGATTTTTTTTTTAAAAAGTGATGCTCAGGTGGAAATACCTTCATGTTTGCAAATATTTATATGTCACTCTCAAGTCGCCTTAACAGCCACAGTCATTGAAATTAAATGAGCGGCCTTATAGAATTCCGACGACGATTCTTCTTTTTATATGCCATATCCTTTCAGGAAGTAGGCGATCATGTCTCTTGATAGTTTATATCCTTATATTAGTTTATGGAGTTAAGACCAAAGAATACTATATGCTTGACACTTCTTTTTCCTTTTATGCGCCATGTCCTTTCAGGACGTAGGTGATGATGGCTCTCCACCTTCCTCTATCCCTTGCAGCTCTCAACAAGTTCCTTCCCTCTGCTTCCTCCCCCTGACCACGTTTGGTCATCCACTTGCTTAAGTCCGCCAGATATGTTACGCGTTGCTTTCCCTTGTCTTTCTAACTCATTCACAACGTAAGGGAACAACTAGTAATACACAGAACTACCGACAGACCTGAAGTTCTGAAAACCGAAGTAAAAGCCGCGCTGGACAAATTGAACAGAAACAAGGCAGCTGGGCCAGACGGAATTGTAGCGGAAACGCTGACAGCCTTAGATGACTTTGGCATAGACAAGCTCACTGAAATAACAAATGAAATCTACAACAGCGGGTATATACCGGAAAACCTCAGCAGACCTATCTTCGTAGCTATGCCTAAGAAAACAGGCGCAAAGGAATGCAAACTCCACCGAACAATAAGCCGATCCTGTTAATCCTATCCATGAATGGAGAGACAGCGTGTCAGCCCGAAAGGGATATGCTCAACTAGTTATGGTCAGGTAACTGACAAGCAAATCTGTGATACTGAGCCGGATATTTATTGTAAGCCATCTTATTCACCATATCAAAATATCTACGTTAGCAAATCCAGTTATTTAAAATCCGAATTCATGATAATTATAATTCGTTCATTATTATTATTATTATTATTATTATTATTATTATTATTATTTCGATATTTGCTATGGCCTTACTACCTACCAAGTCTGCGGGAAAACCTAAGGCAGGTAGTGGTATAGTTCTGGCTCCATTTCATGATTTGTTTTTCTAATGCCCATAACAACACTAGCGTTACATGGACACAGTTCTTCTTAGTTTGTGGGCTGTACTTTAAGATACTTTTTGTATTTCTCTTAACCTGGGATCTCCAGGGATTTTTCAATGTATTGTTGTGTTCCTTTTTATCGATTCAAGCGCTCCTACTATGACTGATATTATTCTTGTTTTCAGTTTCCACATTTTCTATATTTCGATTTTTGAAATATTCCCCTGTTGATGTTTATTTCAGAAGACTTATATGCCTGCAGTGAAGAGTTGTTTTCGATATCGACATAGTTTGTTTGATAAAATTTATGAAGATGTGTAATACGTTATATATATTTACAAACTTAAAGGTTCAGAAATGGGGTACGGTAATCCATCCAGGAAGTACTCACATTTTTCTTTGTATTGAAGGAGTATTTCAAGATCATCCTACCAAAAAGTAATTGGCCATTACATCCGTAAGAGCTTTATTTGCACCCTTTTTGTTCTAGATATAGTATGTCATATTTTTCTAAGAAGAAATATGTCTCTTTTACCAGAATAGATGCCAACAGTTTGTAAGTAGTACGAAGAGAATACATGTGGTTTTTTGGACATTTGTGTCACCATTCTTGGGTAGAAGAAAGGTAAGTTCTTTGGTTACCCATACCGGAATTTTAGAAGTATCGTTGACCATTTCTTGAAGTTCTTTGACTAGTTTTTGTGTGCTGTATTTAGACATTAGAACCAAAAATTATGGTTATTTTCTATTTCTGGATATTTCCAACTGTCTGCTTTTTCTGTACACTTTCAACATATTCTTCTGTGATTCCCGCCCATGTTTCTTCTGTTTTATTTTGCATCCGTTCTACTTCTTGTGTAATTTAATCTGCTTGTTGGTTATGTTCTTTGGAGCAAGCCCATATTTTCCCCAGAACTGTTTAACCTATTCCACTGTTAGTTATCGCTTCAATTTTTTTTTCTTATTTCTCTAATAAAATTTCTTCGAATCGCTTTAAATGATCTTGTTTTATGTGTAGAATCTTGATCTTTTTTCATAGTATGATTCTTTGTGTCTTTAGTTGTATTGTTTGCTTTATTTTGTCGTTAGCTGATAGGACTTTACTTTCATTTCTAGTTTTATATTTTCTTTTGGCTCTTCTGACTTTTCTAGTCCGTACATTTTTTTTTCTCTTGCCAGTTCATCGAGTACTGATAATTCACTTCTAAGTTGTTCAATTTCTTTCTCTTTTTTTTCTTTTCCAAGATGGATCTTCATGTCTGTGTGACTGCCTTTTTTATGTTTAATATTTTAGTTGCTGCCATTGTTGATGCATAGATTGCTTTGTTAAGACTTATATGTGAGTCTGCATTGTAGAGTTTAATAGTTGATGCTTTGTTGGTTGTAATTTGTGGATTTGTCCTTGTTTCCCTATTTCAATATTTTGTGACTGACTTATATGTCCCATGATTTTCTCTTTACTTTCTTGTATATTATTCTTGTTTCCGTAAAATAATTCTGTTCAATGTGTTTTCAGTTCGTTTTATTGTAGACTTATGAGCCTCTAAGACCACGCCTTCCCAATTCTTTTAAACTTTCAGCATTATCTTTACAGAGATTGGTGTGTATTTCCGTTTCTTCATTATTAAATGCGGTTTTTCTTTAGCTGATAGGAATTCATTTTCATTCCTAATTTTATATTTTCCTTTTACTTTCCTACCTTTTCTAGTGCTTACATTTGTTCCTCTTGTCAGTTCATCGAGTACTGATAATTCACTTCTAAGTTCAATTTCTTTCTTCTCTATTTTTCTTTTACAATGTAGATCTTTATATCTGTGAGATTGCCTTCATTTTACTTTAATGTTTAATTTTTTAGTTGCTGCTTCACTGACACTTGGTGTGCATCTTAATTTCTTCATTATGATCTGTGGTTTGTGTGATGTTAGAACTTTTTATGTCCATTTCTGGTTCCCTTTCATGTTCTGTTTATTTACCTATTCTGGTTGCAGTTCTTTTTTATTTCTTTAATTTCAGCATCTGTCAATCGTTTATTTCTCATGATGTAACTTCTTACATTGGCTAGTTTATTTTCGTCAATGTACTTTCAAATTGTTTGTCCAATCTTTTCTCGCCAAATGTTATATGTTTGGCGAATGATTTTTTTTTCTGAGGTTTGTGCAACGCTTCATAGAATGCAGTCATAATGAGTTTGTACTCCCCACAAGAGCATTTTACCTTTTCTTTCTTTAAATGAATGGTTGTGCATCTAGTCGGAGAATTCGCAGGACGATCATTGGGATTACCCTCTCTGTGGGGACCTGAAGATCATTATTTGTGTAGGAGTTTGTTTCTCAGGTAGGCTCCCTCCTGAGAGACGGGCTCCCTGTTTATCCGCTGAAAGAGCTATGCTGGTATTTTTGGTTTGACTTTTAGTTTTCATATTGTTTCAACAAGTGACGTATCGGTCCAAATGTCCACCCAAATTTTCCCGGACATTGAGATACGGTTTTTTACAAAGTGGGTTCCAAAGCCAGTAGGGGATCTTTCTCGACCTCATAACGTAGCAGATATTCACTACTCGGCACAATTAACAGCTTGAGTTGTGGATTTTTGTTCGGAGTTTTCCTTTTCCTAGGAGATAGAGATGCGAGTGGAATTCAAAAAGAAAGACGTTGGAAAAAGAAGCTTTTCAACGAAACAAAACATTACACTAGAGTATTATGTTCAAATAAAACATCATATATTTATTTAAAAAACACTTATTTCATTTTTTTTTACTGTTGTTGCTAGTGATCCTGTTCATCAGATTAGTTGTTAATGAATTAAAAAAAATAATATTGTAGTTGCTACCACCATTAGTCTTTTTAACGAAATTGTTAAAAAATTTAATGGAAAAATAAAAAGTTAACATTCGATTAATAAAATTTAGAATATATACGAGGGATATAACATATCACTAATCTGAAATTTAAATAATAATAATAATAATACGAGTACAGCCCGCACCTTACGAATGGCTTTGTCTATGTTTTTTTTTTTTTCTGGAAAATGTCATGATGCCATTTCTAAACTTAGGTACCTGAGCGGGACCCGTAAAGAAATGAGTACAAATCAGAATTCAAAGGAAATAAAATATTATAATAATAATAATAATAATAATAATAATAATAGTAATATAATAATAATGTTTACTATTTTTAAAGATAATAATATTAAGTGAAACATCCCTGCAAATTTGAAAAATACATAACATCTCACTTATTGATTAATTTAAATAAAGCAGTGATATTATTTATCGGAGGATATTTTTTTTTAAAAATACAATATTATTGATAATTTATTTACATAAAATTATATATATATATATATATATATATATATGTATATATATATATATATATATATATATATATAACAAACTATTCATTCGTTCATTCATTTGTTCGACTATCTGTATATTCAGTTATTTATTCACTGAACTCGTCCAAAATACTTAGCATTATCTACAACTATTGTAGTCTTTCTAAGTAAAAAAATATCGTAGTTTTTCTAAGAGAAAATTTTCATTCAAAATATCTACAACTAATATTGTAGTCTTTCTAATGAATATATGAATAATAGAGATAAGAAAACCTGTTGCTTAATCAATCAAGATCATTGAAAGATAAACAGATAATTAATGTGTGAGCTGTACTTTTCAAGACATTTTTTGTATTTCTCTTAAGCTGGAATTTACAGGGATTTTTTTCAAATGTGTTGTTGTGTTCCTTTTTTATCATTCCAAGCGCACCTACTATGACTAGTACTATTCTTTTTTTCAATTTCGACATTTTTTATATTTCGACTTCCAAGTCTTTATACTTGGATAGTTTTTTTTTTTAATTCATTGGTTGTTATGCTACAGTCCGCTGAGCAAGCCTTATCAGTTAGTAGCCAATTTTTTTCTGCTCGGCATTTGGCAGTTATGCCCGGCCTATTTGCTTCAATCTGCCTGTCTGTAAATATGGTTTAATCCCATAGAATTGCGATGTCTTCTATTTCTGTAACCGGTGTTGGGTGAAGTTCAAACCAGTTTTTTTTAACATCTTTTCCAAAGTGTTTGCACATTGTTCAGTGTAATTATTGCCCTACTCTATAGTGACGATTTTTATATTCATTTGGCGCAAGTCCAGAATATTCTGAAATGAGATGGTCTATGGTTTCCTGATATTTGTCACAGAAGCTTTACTTTGGATCCACACTTTTATGTATGTTATTTGCCTTAAAGTTCCTACTGAAAAGACACTTCTCTTGCGCTGCAAATATAAAGCCTTCCGTTTCAGTCTTTAATCCAGATGCTCGTAACCGTCGATGAGTATTAACTTTATCAACATCGGCTTTATTAGCCTCGTTCTGGATATTGGCCATGCAGATGTTTGTCTTGTTTCATCAGTTCAAGAGCTTTATCCTTGGCTTACTTTTTCATATTTTTGGCTACAACAGTTTCTCGGGTCCTGTTTTGGTTTTCTACAGAATCTACTACATGTAAATCTCGTATTTACATATAGTAGATTCTGTATTTACAGCCTTCGTTCATGATTGAATATTTATTATTATTATTAGTAGTAGTAGTAGTAGTAGTAGTAATAGTAATAGTAGTACTATTTCCTTTGAATTTTATTGCATACTCCTATCTTTCCGCTGACTAAAGAGAGACCAGTTTCAAAAATGGCATCATGACATTTTCCACTGAAAATTTGTGTTAAAAAAAAAACAATCTAAGAACATACACATTTTAAATGCATAAAGCCTTTTCGTAAGTTGTTAGCTGTGTTTGTGAGAACAGTTTTTTTTTTAATTTTTTTTTTTTTTTTGCATTTCTTTAAGATCCCTTCAATGAATCTATCAGAACCTTCATCAATCTCCATCAAGGCCTCAAACACGCCTAGAATTATTAATGTCTTCATGTGCCATAATTTTTGCGATTTCCGTCTCATAGATACATTACAGTCTGCCATGTCAATAAGAACATTCTTTTTTTTTTTTTTTTTTGGTCTTTGATCACTATGTCTGGGCGATTTGAGTTGATTGATGATTATTATTATTTGATTCATTATTATTAGTAGTAGTAGCAGTAGTAGTATCATTATTATTATTATTATTTCCGTTATTCGGCTGATGAAAGCATCGACTATTATTATTATTATTTGGTTATTATTATTATTATTATTATTATTATTATTATTATTATTATTTCCGCTGTTCTGCTGATGAAAGCATCAACAATGATGACATGGAGAAATGTGCTGGTAATAGCAACGGTGTTGGTTATATTGGCTGTTGTTAAGAATATAAAATATGTTATATACGGAAAACCCTATGGAGGCAATTTTTTAATGAAATTCCTGTATTATTATATCGACAAATGAAAAATTTTCATTTTCTTTTCTTCGCTATATTTAGTTTCGTCGTCATATTATTTTTTTTTTTTCTATTCCGTATTTGTATACAACCCTATTCACCTTGCTTTTCATTTCCATTTACACACGTGGATGGGACATTCATAATTTAACATTTTTTTTTTATTATTATTATTTGATGGTTTCATCTTTTCTAAGAGGGGCGTGGATAGAAGCTAACTTCATAAACCGGCAAGATAATACGCTATTTACCTATACTATAATCAGATTCAGTCTTTGATAATCATTCACCGACTTTGTGTTGACGACACAGCAACATCTTTGACCTCGGTAAGGATGGCACAAAGGCGAACAGCAGCGATAACTTGAAGGTATATCATTGTACGAATCCTTCTTTTCAGTGTGCAAGCTCCTTCGGGAAGAAGAGAAAATGCAGTGCGTTATTTGTGATATGTTATTGCGTGAGGGCTTATTGAAAGTTGACAATTGTTTCGTTACGTTCTCGCATTATGTCGCTGACGTGACTTGATATTGGGAATATAATCAACGAACACAATTTAGCCAATGAAAAGGAAGCAAATATTCTGATCAAACTTTTCTTTATACTGGTATTTCGGGTCAATCTAAACACGTTGGAAAGTCAGGCGTGGACATGGGTGGTGCTTCTATGGTTATCAATAGATAGATACATATATAAATAGATACGAGCAGACTGATATATATATATATATATATATATATATATATATATAGATAGAGAGAGAGAGAGAGAGAGAGAAGCAGAAGCAGATTGAAACACACATTTATATCATATATAAGGAAATAAATTACACACATGTACAATTCTGTTGTCATCAACAGAATGTGAGAGACAATGATAGATACGAATAGACTAATATATATATATATATATATATATATATATATATATATATATGTATATATATATGTATATATATATATATATAGAGAGAGAGAAACGAGAAGATTGAGATAAAGAGAGAGGTTGATTGGTAGAGAGATGTACTGCGGCAGACATATAAGAAACACATTATAAAATGTCATATATATATATATATATATATATATATATATATATATATATATATATATATATACAAGTGGACTGAAATAGACAGATGGATAGACAGATAGACAGAAAGACTGATTGATTAATTTATTGATATAACCTAGATAGAGACATTGAGGTAGATAAGAGCAGCGATAGAGAGGGATATATATATAGCGAGACAAGAAAACACTACGATAGATATAAATAAAGAGAAAGATAAGAACACAGTGTGATAGATAAGAAAAGTTGAGATAGATAGATAGATAGATAGACTGAGGTAGATGAACTCACTGAATAGATATATATATCGGTAAATAGATGAATATGAACACACTGAGATAGATAGATAGATAGATAGATAGATAGATAGATAGATGAACAGGCTGATATATATATATATATATATATATAGAGAGAGAGAGGGGGGGGATAAGAAAACACAGCAATAGATAGATAGATAGATAGATAAATAGATAGATAGATAGATAGATAGATAGATAGATGAACAGGCTGATATATATATATATATATATATATATATATATATAGAGAGAGAGAGAGAGAGAGGGGAGGGGGGATAAGAAAAAAACACAGCAATAGATAGATAGATAGATAGATAGATAGATAGATAGATAGATAGATAGATAGATAGATAGATCGTATATGTTGTTTAAAAGTAGATAGATTTCACGAACAGGTATCTTTTTCATAAGTTTAGCCACAGAGCAAACTGTTTGATAAGAAATTGAATGACATGGACATCTTTGACGTTTCAAAACGCACAAATATACTTTCCGTTGCACGAAAAATAGGGCTACTCACACAGAAATGTGCTTGTTCAGGAATCCCCAGAAACTGGTTCGACTCACAATACCCGCAAAAGACAGTCAGATCAGTCTCACGTAGGTCGGTAGGTGCGACGCTGAGATCTGAAGACGGATTGGGATGGCCCAGGATGCCTTCCAGAAGCTTGGCAGAGTACTGCGAAACGGGAGGATTTCTATGGGGACAAAAGACTACTGAGCTGCTACGTGACATCCGTCTTCCTATACGGCAGCGAATGTTGGACAGTATTCTCAAGAATGAAGAAAGGACCGTTTTCATAACTGTTCGATATGTGTACCGCCTGTGACACGGCACACTCCAAGTCGGTAGCTAAGCATCTTGCCAAACACGATGTAGCAGGTTTCCGGTAACATCATCCAACGCGGAAGTAATTTTCTGCTTGAGTTCATCAATACTAGCAGGAAGACGGGGAAAATAGACCAGTCCCTTCACATATACCCATAAACAGAAATCACACGGGAACAGGTCCGGTGACAGCAGCGGCCATTTCATCAGCAACCTGTCATGTCCACCACGTCCGATCCATCTCTCTGACGGATTCTCATTGAGATAACAAAAATAAAACTTTAAATATAAAATCTTGATCTGTTTCTATACATTTCGTGAAAACTTAAGGTTATTTCAACAAGAATTGCCAAAATTATTGGCTTTCGAAATGATGTCAAATTTTGGGGGACACACTATATATATATATATATATATATATATATATGTGTGTGTGTGTGTGTGTGTGTGTGTGTGTGTGTGTGTGTGTGTGTGTGTGTGTGTGAAGAGAAACACAATAGGAAAACTATTTCGTCCTCTGAAGGATTTTATCAAGGCAAATGTAAGGATTTACGTGTTTATATATGGTGTCAAGATGACTAAATATCTTATCTGAAAATCTGTAAAAAAAAACAATTAGTTTAGTGGTTACTAGATATTAAACATTTTATGGGATGGACAATTATGCTGTTAACGATGGGGACAATTTTGCGTATTGTGTATTTTCTGATAACATGGTGCTATATTTATATATCTTGTATTTGGATGACAGAAAATCGTTTGCCTGTGTTTCTTTTTGCATATATTGCAGTTATATAGGTATATATTATATTCAATCACTGCCTATCAGAGCCCAAACTACCCCCAGGTAAGATGAACGGATTTCCCCCTCAAGAAGGCACCGTGCTTTCAAAGAATATTCAGCCTCAAACTGACACCCGACCTCAAGTGTAACTCTTACATTCTATCCATTGCTAAAGATGCAGGTAAAATGATCGACCCCCTGTACTTCACTAGTAAGTACCTGACCTCTATCCTCTAAGAGCCAGACCAGGCCGAAAATGGAGTATTGTCGACATATTTGGGCGGGAGCTGCCCAGACCTCACTTTCCAGTCTTAGTATTAAAAAGCGTCTCCCAGTCCTTGTTGGAGAAAAATGATTTTCCACACTTCAGCCTCTTTCTCACAGGCGGGAATTGGTGATCTTCTCACTGCACTATCGCTACTTGCATGGAAATGTGCTCGAACGAACGACATTGCTTTGTCCCGTCCAGTATAACTATCACGGCTAGGAACCGGCATGCCATTTACACAGTAGCAAACCGCAAAACAGTAAGTTCCACTCGAACAGCTTCTTCCAGCGAACAGCTGTTTCCCCGATTACAACAATCTTAAGAGGTCCAAGTCTAGAGTTACCCTTTATATTCCCCTCCTGAACATATAAACTATACTCAACATAACCTTCTACCTCGAGTGGCTCCCGGGCCTTGTACAGGATGAACCTTGCTTAAAAGTTTAGTTTATACATACTTTACATATAATTATACAGAATGTACATAATGTATCATATATATATATATGCATATACACGGACTTACCTTCCTACTTATATATATATATATATATATATATATATATATATATATATATATATATATATATATATATATATATATATATATAGTGGGATCGGCATAATTATCAGGCTTTTGTAGGCGAGTTATTTGTTAATAAAAATTGCTTTTTGCTTACTTTTTTAATAAAAATATTT
>CAHIKZ030000746.1:387500-410000 GCA_903632075.3 Acanthosepion pharaonis | reverse complement strand
GGTTAGCTTTTTGTATGAAAGTCATTTGGTACATGATTTGTTAATTGTTACACATTATATATAGTATCCTATTATGTAATATTTTTATGAAATATAACAGCAAGTTAAATAGTTATGGCCAAAGCTTACTCAGCTACAATGTTAAACCAACTATGAAAATATATCGAATATATTTAGATAGGAAACTATTTAATATTGTGTTTTATATAAGCAATGGACAATTTTAAAAGTTGACGATATTTATTTTTTTAATCATTTCACCTCAAACAAGACAATATAGCCACTAAAACGCAAGGGATTACTGAGAGTAAAATAAAATGAGAAAATCTTAATGAGAAGAAAGAACACGATTAAGAAAGACAGAAGATGGAAATTCATGTTACATTTAAACTTTTGAAAGCCGTAGTTGAAAAAGAAATCAAGAAGCTGGAAGAGAATATCCACAGGTGAGAAGTGCGAGTAAAGAAACAATTAAGATAGAACTTGCAAAATTCGATCACGGCTTGTCATTTTTCTTTCCGAGTCGCTAATCCTTAGCCTCGCCGGGCTTCAGCACTGTTCGACATTGTGAGATATAATTAAAATACTTTTCAATATTTACATATTTAATATTATAATGAAAAACCATGTTGTGTTTGTAGTGATTTTCCAAGCCCGGCTTAGATGTGGCACAAGGCCGAAAGTATGGGGTACCCAGTGAGGATCGACCTCACTACTCAGTCGTAATTGATTTAGCAAGACAAACTTTCTAACCATTATACCACGTCGAGGTGCCCAATAGTGATTTTCCAAGCGTTACTTTAGATGTGGCACAAGGCCGAAGGTATGGGGCACCCAGTGAGGATCGACCTCACTACTCAGTCGTAATTGTTCTAGCGAGCCAAGCTTGCTAACCATGACACCGTCTCGAGGTGCCCCAACCATGTTGTGTTTATACCGATACACGACAGATCACCAAACGCCCTTGCTTTATGAGAGCAAGACAAAAGTAACCGTTTCTATTATTTATGAAATTCAAAGTTGATTGGAAAGCAAGAATACAGAAGAGAGTTCCACAATTGTTAGCCTAGAACTTGTAGTTATATCTAGCAGGTTCAACAGTGAAATGATGATACATCACTGCCAATCTAGTACTGCGCTAAAATCCGTAAACGCTTGGCCCCTAAGAGGGAAACTCATCCGAACAATTACCATGAAAATATTTATAGAAAAAGACAGTGAGATCACGTTACGGCGGTGGGAATGTTACTGTAGCTGAGATGCCAGGTTAGTACCGATAACAATGCAGATTCTTCTTTGGATTTTGTCAAGAATCTTTAGACACACAGCAGAAACGCCAGGCCAGTTGTGACAGCAATACTCAATGCACGAACGAATGACAGATTTATAAAGTTGAAAGATTCTCTAGAACGAGACAATGAACCAACTTCCCTAGCATCAGACCTATCAATTGATTCAATATAATGGCTCAACTTCCTGTCAATGGGAAACAAAAAAAGTCAGAGGCTTATAGAATAGATCGACTTTTATACGAGTATATACGGTATTTATGCTCTGTTAAATCTCCTGATATGCACTTGATTTGGTAGAAGAAGAAAACCAAATATTATTCCAGAACTAACATTTCAGGGGAAAAAAAATCCTAAGGAAAAATTTCTAAATATGCCAAAAAAATTATTATAAAAATGTAAAAAGAATTAAAAAATAAAAAATCATACATTATTTTCAGTACAATTATGAAAAGTTTGCTGGTAAAATGCAGGTTAGCTGATAATTCAATGCGCACATTGTCAAATATTTTATAAAAAATTGAGGAGATAAATTTAAGTGTCTATTGTACTTGCCTACTTGTGATCTTATGTTTGAAAGGTAAATAAAAGCATTTTTCGTCTTCTGGTAATACTATTAAAGTAGTTACGTTATTTTTATTTTATTTTTTCATGCATTGCTTCTAAATCTCTATGATGTGACAAATGTGCAGAATAAATATTCATTTATTATAGAAATACGCATATTATATCAATATCAATATATATATATATATATATATATATATATATATATATATATATATATATATATATGAAGTTTTATCATTTCGTACTTAAACAAGTCAATATGGCTTATGGCGAAAGATTATCCGTTTTCATGCAACAAATATTTAACTTCCAATAATGTCACTTATCATTAATACTTTTCCGTTAGTTTAGAAACAATCCAATATTACTTGAACAATTGCCAATATATATATATATATATATATATATATACAGTGTAACCCGGATATAAGAGAGTTGTCGGGACTGTAGAAGAAGTCTCTTATATCCGGGTTTCTCTTATATCCGGGTTTGCTCTATTTTATATACATTAACACAGGCTCTAATTTGGGACCAGAGACAATCTCTCTTATATCCGGGTTTCTCTTATATCTGGGTCTCTTATATCCGGGTTACACTATATATATATATGTATATATATATATATATATATATATATATTAAGAAATGGACATTCAGGCCGGTAAATGTTATTTAATACTGTTTATCATAAACAGAGCATTTGCTTAAATACTTGTATCTATAAATAACAACGTTAAACATAAAAATGTCTTTAATAAATAAATATATATATATATATATATATATAATTTTGACATCACCATGTGATCTTCTGACCTTATCGGTCAATTTATACTGTACAATCTAACTGCGCACCGTGAATTAGACATTAAAGACATCGGGCTATATAGAGATGACTGGCTCATGGTAGTGAGGAACTCCACGAATTTTAAAATATATCAAATTTGAAAGATAATATACAGTGAATTCAGAAAACTAAATTTAAAAGCTACAGTCAACACTAAATTAAAAAGGGTAAACTTCCTCGTCGTAACTCTAGACTTAATGAACAACATTTACCTACCTTACAGAAAACCTAACACTAATCACGTGTATGTACCCCCTAAGTCAAACCACTCTCCATCTATAATTAAGCATATACCCACATCAATAAAGAAAAGAATCAGCATGAACTCCGCTAATGAGGAAATATTCCGACAACATAGTAATTTTTATAACACAGCCCTAAAAAATAGCGGATACAAAAACGCTAACATAAGTTATAGGAACCATAGCATTAACAGAAAGAAAAACAGGAAAAGAAAAATCATCTGGTATACCTCTCCGTTCAACCAAATGGTTAGTACTAAGCTAGAACATCAAGTTCCTAGCTTTAATCGAATAACACTTCCCTACTAAAAGCAGAGTTAGCGAGATCTTTAATAAAAAACACCTTAAAATTAAGTTACAGTTGCACTGGAAATCTAGAAAGAATCATAAAAAGCATAATAATAAAATCCTGGAAACACACACGCGCCAAAACAGTATTAATAAAAATCCTAAACTAAAATCAGATAAAAATAATAAAAAATTATCTGATTGTAGAAACCCCGAAGTCTGCCCGTTGGAAAATAAATGCCTCATAAAATCCGTAGTATACCAATGCACTATCTCATCCATTGAGAGTCCTAACACCGATAGGATATACATTGGGTCAACGAAGAATGAATTTAAAATTAGGTGGAGGCAGTACAAAAGTTCCTTCCATAATATTAGAAGTAGAAATCAGACATCTCTATCCAAATATTTTTAGCATTTAAAAGAAATGAATAAAGCACCAAAAGTAAAATGGAAATTAATAAATAGAACAAGAACTTGTAAAACCTGGGATGACCCATGCCCTTTATGCCTACATGAAAAACTACACATAATTAAGTTTCTAAATAATGAAAATTTATTAAACCATAGACATGAGTAAACGGCTTTTTGCCGATATCAACAAAATTTCGCATTAAATAATTAGCATAAGATAATCAAATTTCATAGTTTAATAAATGGCTTAACCCAATCATTAAAGGGAAAAACCCTTTATGAAGTCATCAAAAAAACAAATTGTAGTTCAGTGCGACGCATTTATACATGAAACAGTCTGTTGAAAATAAATAAATAAACAAACAAAATTATCCAGACACTTAACAACATCCGGTGGTGCCAAAATCTATCTTTCTCTGTGAATGAAAAGACGATGCGCTTACAAGAAAGACATAATTCGCTTTGAAATAGACACCCCACCCTACCTCAGCTTGACCTCTCCCTGAAGGTGACTGATATGTGGATAAAAATGGTCGCCCCAGCCGTTTCCATAGTAACGAATGAACACGCTTATAACGATACGTAAATTTCAAAATTGGTTATTCCTGAATTTTCGCTTGAGGATGAAAGAGGGCTTGTTACTTTAATTCAATTTAATTTTAATAATTATATTGATGGTTTCGGCTCTCGTTTTGGAAACATGAGAACTCTTATGTAGCGAAGGAATCATATTTTTTAAAATAATTATAATATATATATATATATATATATATATATAAATATATGCCCATTAATTGCTTTGTAAAGTTCACTAATTATATAAACTTAAAATAAAAAGAAAGACATAATATAAAAGAGAATTTAGGTTCGTGATTGAAGACGATTTCATTTAGGATATTTACTCTATGAGCGTTTTTGTCCAACTCGATACTAAGACAAGGTATTTAGTAGATTGAAAAATAAATAATTTCCGTTTCTTTTATTCTTCAAAAAATAAAGTACAATTAAATTTTATTCATTTATATATTCCTGATTAATTTCAATGACTGGTTGCCTCTTCAGGCAGCTCTTCCATAGCTTTTGAGATTTTGATGTGAGCAGTTTTCGACGACATCTTGAATCAAGTTTTCATTACAGAAAGTTGACCTCCATCAATGCAACGATCGAAACAGATCGTAATCGGTTGGTGCCAGCTCAGGTGAATATGGTGGCTGATTATAGAACAGAGAAAACAAGTTCCAAAATTATTTCTTGTGTTATTCGGGCTGCAGGCATTTTCAGTTGTCATGGAGGAGAATAACATTTTTTCCTTTAATCATTTGTGTAGGTTGCCATTGCCATATAGAAACTAAAGTATGTCAGTGTACAACAAATTCATTCTTAACTGCCATATAAGATTAGCAGTTAGAATGATGCATTTCTCATTACAATTGGTTCTCAAAAACAGAAACCTATTTGTGACTCAATGTATGAAACTAGAAAAATCGTTAACTATATGACAGCAGCGCATTTGGGATTTCAATCAGTTATTTGTCATGCATGATACACACCTAAGCGATCATGTATCTTTCGATACAAGACTGACGAGGCATATTTTTCCCGCAATAGGTTGCCATTTCTTTCTGGGGTAGACCAGTTGCATTCTAAGACTATAGAACCTGGTCTGTCCTGCTATCTACCCATAGTGAAGGGGAAAAGAGGATTCATATCTTTCCCCATGGGTATTAACGTAATGTAATAGATTTGACTGGAATTCGAACTTGGCTCTCCGATTCCTCAATACGAGCCACTATCCATTACTCCACCGTGCTTTTAGAAAAGTTATTAAATTTGCTAGATTCGTTTTCTATGGTTTATCAGTCCTTTGCAGGTTATTTAAAAACAGAAATTATTTCTATACTGTCAATTTTTTTCTTTTTTTAGATAATAAGGATATCTTACTAATTAACCCATAGCTGGAGGGAGAAGAGGAGGATTCCTATCTTTTCCAAGTGTATTTGTGCGTAAGTAAATATAACGAACTCACCTGGGATTGGATCTTAGCTCTCCGATTAACAATTCTGAGCCATTATACATTACTATTCGCCCATGCTTTGAATACTGATGCCATATATAGTCCGGCGCTCATTATAAACACTAAAATTAAAGAGAATAGTCATAATATCATAAAAGAGAATTTAGTATAGTGACTGAAGACGATTTCTCGGGAAACAATTTTGTCCAACTCGAACTGAGTATTTATTAGATTGAAACATAAAAAAATTCCGTTTATTTTATTCTTCAAAAATAAAGAACAATTAAATTTTATTAAGTTATGTATTCATTATTATTTGCAAGCTAGTCCTGGGTAAGACGATAAACTACATCCAACAGCAAGGCCTCTGTATGGGAGGTTTGAGGAGCGTGGAACCACCCCTTAATTGCTGGTGTTCCCAGGTCCTCCCTGACCCGGGGTGGTAGCACCTGTTAGGGTCCCACCTATGGACAAATAGTTAACCCAAGAAACCAGGGTCAAGAACTCTATGAAAGTGTAAAAATAAGTTTTAATACCAGAAGTATCTTTCTATTATTACCAGCAATTCATGTTTGAAAAACAAATATTACCAGCTATACATTTTTTTGAAAAAATATTAGCAGAAATAGATTTTTTGAAGTAAAAATATTACCAACAATTGTCATCATTAAATAACCCATTGAGGTTGTTATGCCGTAAAACAAAACAAAACAAATAAAACCAAAAACAAGCCAATTCAAGCAGCTCTTTCCCAGTATCTGTCTATATTTCTGAGGTGAGGTATTATGTACACTATTTCCATTGCTCGGACTATCATCCTCATCTTTATTGCCAAATTTATCACAACGACAGAACCCAAAGAGTGTGAGTTCAATACATGATCAAGGTGGTGGAGAACTTGGAGAGGGGAATTAACAGGAGATAACTGACATCCATTAGATATAGCACGTGGAACTAGAACAGTCTATCCCAGCGTGCGAAATAAATGGTTCAGTACATTTCAACCACCTGAACAAGGCCGGAACGTACAAGGCCTGAAACGTTGTGATAAATATAGCAACAAAGATGTGAATGATAGTCTGAGCAATGTAAATAAAGCTCTTTCTCAGTTTTTAAGATTTTGATGTGAGCAGTTTTCAACATCTTGAATCATGTTTTCCTTACAGAAAATTGACCCGCATCAATGTAAAGATGTATCTGTAAAAAGAATACCCGCTCGACCCGGTGGCTAGGATCAAAGTGTAGTATCTGCGCTTTGTGAGCTGCCGGGTCGGGTGTCTGTCGAACTCTCTGATTGCAGAGAGGAACCCGGACGAAGCTCCGCCGAAGGGTAGGGTTTCGTTGAGGGAGGTTGACGGAACTGGCCCGCCTCGGCGTGTTTGGATGGTTATTTAATTTTGGCTGGGCCTACGGGCTCAGAGATACCCACATTAAAAAGGCCTTGTGCCACATTAGATCCCCGTGGGTGGATTGATAAATACCATCAATGTAAAGATCTTTGGAATTTCTTTGGCGCAGGTGAGAAAGGGAGTTTCTACTGCATGGAGTGTCTCTTTGTCTGTAGCTCAAAGTGATGAACCTATCACTGAAAATGATTGAGAAAACGTTCAAAGAAACCAGCTGTATCTGCCTCAAATTATGTCAAACAATGAGTTTCTTGTGATGCGATCAGCCTCATGCGCTTATGATCAGGTGTCAGAAAACGTGACAGCCTCCAAACAAAAGCCTTCGGTATGGTATGCCAAGTTCATTACGCAGAATATTCTCAATTCTCTCACGGGATATTCTAACAGAATTGGCTATTTAAATTATAGTCATTTGCCTGGCATCCATCAATATGGGATGAACACGATAAATATTTTCTTCGGTGATGGCAGTTGCAGGACATACGGACCACGGGTCAATTTCAAGGCTCCCCCGTTCCACTCTTAAATTCAGCTGCCCACGTTTGCACTGTTAATAAAGCTGGAGCGTCATCCCCTAATGTAATAACCAGGTCAGCATGAATAAGCTTGGAGGCTAAACCCTTTTTTCTGCAGGTACCTGATACCACGACGATGCCATTTTTGTCCATTTTCAAGAGAAGTCGCAACTCGTTTTATTTGAAGTCTTAAAAAAAGGATATACGTTATATTCGTCAAGTAGAAAAAATGGATAAATTTCCGGCTATCAGTTAAGACAAGCTATCAATAAAGCATTCAACAGCACATAAAGATTTGTATCACTGTTAAATTTTATATTAAAAGGAATAGTTGTTTCAGTGAGATTAATTAAACTTTAAATCAGCTTATATCCCTGAAATAACGCTGAAGAAAAGAATATTTTATTTTTGAAATATTTAAAAAAATAGAAATGCATTATGCTGACAGAGATCTTTAGCGGTTTAACAAAAGAGCTTCAAATCAATTTAAATTCGTTTTGAAATACAGTAAAGTATTTTGTTTCTTGGAAATATTATTTTTAATCTATTGTCTTGTAATTAAAACTAAAATAAAAGCTTCAAGAATGGTTCAATTCATTTAAAAATTTAGATATCGCATTTCTTTGGAGGCACTATATATATATATATATATATATATATATATATATATAGCACACACACACACATATATATATAGCACACCTTAAGACAATATTTTTTCATATACATATGAAAAAATATTGTCTTAAGGTGTGCTATATTTATGTGATGACGTGCTCAATATCAGAGATAGAGCGTGTGTAAATATAAAGGTGAACATTGAAGTCAACACTTAGGGCGACAATCTGTTTCATGCTAGACGCAATCGTCAGGCCTGAGGATTGCGTCTAGTATGAAACAGACTGTTATCCCTAAGTGTTGACTTCAATGTTCACTATATATATATATATATATATATATATATATATATATATATAGATAGATAGATAGATAGATAGATAGATAGATGATGAAGAGTGGACTTTCCCGTCGTATTCGATGTATGAAGGTCAAGCAGCTCAGTTCCTAGGAACCGACAGCCAGATATCAGCACATTTTTTGATTATAGTGGTGAAGGCTTTGTGCAGAACCAACCAGACTTTTTTGGTGGGACCGAATACAGAGACCTGGTGCACTACGTGCCACAAGGTCCTCAATAGCCCTCCGCAGGTTTTGAAATCAGAGTTTTCCTTTTCTAAGCCCAGTTGCCATCCATGGCTATAGAATCCAGTCTGTCCTGCTATTTGCCCATAGCTCTCTCTCTCTCTCTAGATATATATATGTTTGTGTCTGTTGTGTGTCTACTTAAAATTCCTGCTAAGTCTGGTTTGTTTGCTGTACATCTCTTCTCTCCACAGCTATGAATTAATAACATCGCAAACTTGGCATTCTGGGTTTGGTTGTTAACCAGTGTAGAAGAATACAACTCTGAATTCAAAATTGATTGAGCCTCGGGCTGGCGATTCTAGCCCGTAAAAATCTACTTGGGAAATTGAAGTAGCAACCCCTAGTATGTTACTCGAGGGTGGATTCTAATATGTTAAGCGATTTTGACATCTTTTCGGTGTAATATACTAAAATAAATAATATTACTCTACTTTGTATTACGCCCTCTTTTAAATTAAATGTTACGAACGTTGGAATTGTACTCTATTCATTCCTATCTTAGCAGGATATATATATATATATATATATATATATATATATATAATATATATAAAAATAATATAATAATGGACTCTCCCGTCGGTTTCGACGTATGAGGATCTGCCAGCTTATTGATTCAGTTATGAAAGTTTATGTCATAATCTTAAGTAGCATTTAAGACCCGCTAGTGATTTACAAAGGAGGCCACATATGGATCAAGTTTGAATATATATATATATATATATATAGATAGATAGATAGATAGATAGATCGGAACCAAAATTACCTATCAAAAATAATTCTCAATTAGGTATATTAGAAATAAACTGTCATAGCTGCCCTTCTAAATACATTAGCGGAAACTTCCAGAAATGATTTTAAAAATATCTATGAACATGAAAGGGACCTAATAGACAACATTTTATCAAATCCATGAGTTATGCATAGAAATAAATTCAACCACATATTTTATATAAAAAAAGTCACATTTATTAAAAGAGAAAGAATCTTACTTAGACAGAAATTCCTCGAGAGTGCCGCTATTGTATCTTATCAAATTATAAATCTACGCCCTGGAATTTCTCAAACGCATCCTTTCCTGTAAAAATTACCTCTATCACAAGACAAAATAAATGACTATAAAAATATAAAAAATTAAAAGAAAACGATAAGAATTTATCCGATATTAAACTGATTTAAATATCAATTGCATAAAATAATTCAACTACATTATTTATTTACTTTCGTTTATAAGACATTAAATTACGTCATTTAGCATCTTCCATAATTTAGTTAAATTTTTCAATTAACATGATAAATATTTATGAGCGTTACTAAAATTTTAAAATTTTACAAAAATAACAATATTTGTACATTTGTGTTTAAATAATTGTTGCAAAATAAAATTTTAATTTTTTTTTTTTTTGCTTTGATATAGTCCGTCAGAGAATAAAATGCGTCGGCTAAGATAAGATTTCCTTTTATCATCATATATATATATATATATATATATATATATATGTGTGTGTGTGTGTGTGTGTTTATGTGTGTATGTGTGTGTGTGTGTATGCGCGAGCCTATTTGTGTTTATTTGAAATGATGAGTTTTACTGCCAGTATTAAGGCAGATAAAATAAGATTGTGCGCCTATATGTAAGCCTAAATATACGGATTCACACATACACACACACACACATGCACACACATATATTATATATATATATATATGTGTGTGTGTGTGTGGGTATATATATATATATATATATATATATATATATATATATATATATATATATGCGTATGTTTTTTAATATTTGAGTTCCTGAGGTAGGGCTAAGTAAAAATATGTAATTATTTGAGTCTATTCAGATTACTTATCTACGTATATATTTTTCTATCTTGTTTTCATATTTCTATTCGTTATACATACGTATATTATTCTATGCCGCTCTCTATATACACATAAGTTAACGTGTGCTCTTAAAACGTGATTACTCCCGCATATGAGTGTTTATTAATATGAAAATAAATGAATACATATATGAAAAATCATCATATATATATATATATATATATATATATATATATATATATATATATATATATGTATGTATTTAGAGATAAATATCTTATTTGAAGTGTTTGCAATAAAGGCGTCACAGAAGAAAGAAACCCATCAGTTCGGATTTTTCTATTCTTCTGTGTACAAATAAATACGTGGTAAATATCTTTGGGAATGGGTCATATCATGTTTTTTCCCCGCCTTTTTCTTACCTGTGGAAAAAAAAATATATATATATGTCTATACAAAAATGATCAGGAAATTCTAAGTTGATGGAAAATAAAATAAAATAAGCTAATAAAGATTATATATGTATTTTTTCTTCCTTACCTGGAAAAAAATTACACATATATGAGGAGAAACGGTTTTATTTCTTCTTTTTTAATCATCAAGGAAATGGTTCTAAGAAATGCAGGAAGCATTTTAAGTGGGGTCAGAATATTTGAGTGGGTCGCAGCCTCGCAAAATTACAGACTACGTATATATATATATATATTTTTTTTTTTTTATTATTTTAACTTACTTAACTTCTTCTTTTTTTTTCGTACGTATTCTGACTTTTATTATCCTTATTGATGACAGCTAGTAAAGTGTCTAACTTCCGATTTCAACTTTATCTCATTATTGTTATTATTTTTATTATTTATATTGTTATTATTTTTTAATCGTAGCTGTAGACGCAAGAATATCTCTGGTGATGGCGGCTGTGTTGAGAGAAAATCAGATTTAACTTGTATTTTTTTAAGAAGTCATCTCAGTATAAAGACTGGTTTGTATGTAAGGTGATTCTGTATCGGAAAGACCTTAAGCAAATCACTCTTGCATTTATATCATTTATTGGTCTTTATTGAAAAAAAAAGAAGAAATAAAAACGTTTTCTTGTGTTACCGAAATGTTTTAACATCTTTCACTTTGAGTAACTTGGTGCTCATGTCAAACTTTATGGAAAATTGAGGACAGAATTTCTTTCTTGACAAAGTTTTGGTTCACCATTTTCTATGCCACTCAACATGTTTTGCATCTTTTGTTTATTGTTTATTTGTTTTTTTTTACGAATAAAACCAAATTTTATATCTCAATTACATTTTCAATTCTTGATAATTAATTTAACATCGTTATCGAATCGTCTAAGTATTATGCGCTTTAAAACACATGGCCGAGTGGATTAAAAGCGTTGGTGGATCAACGTGACTTGACCCAGTTGAGAGTTCAGTACCTCCCCACAACAGAGGTGGACAAAAGCTTGCAGAGTAGAGTTACTAAAGGGAATGAACTGAAACTGAGATATCCAGAAAAGGCATGGCACGTGGAATTAGAACAATCTACGCTAGTGGACGAAATAAAAAATTCGGTTCGAAATTCCAGCATATATCACCTGAAGAAGGCCGGAGTGTACAACGGCCGAAACGTCGTGAATATGACAATGAGGATGAGAGTAACAGTCCGAACAATATAAATAGTTACTATGCCTCATCTTAGAAATATATACAGACTCTAAATAAGAATATGATCTCCGTGAAGCACCTCCTCTTCATTTCATATACATCACTGTCCAGAATATTTACAAGTGAAGTGATCAATAAACTTTATCACTTAACAAGGGGACTTCATTAGTATGTAGTCTAATGTCTGGTTGTTAGCTGAATTTTTATTCGTAATATTCAGTGTATAATGTTCTATAATTAACTTTCATCGCAGGATTATGTGCATTAACAAGAAAGGAATTTATATTGAAAAATGTGGTTTCGTAGGAAAAAGTTTATTATTATTTATTTATTTTTTTTTTTTATTTCTGGCGTTTACACATTTCTTTCCGTGTCCCGCCCAGGGACCTAAGGTTAGAAATGGCATCATGACACTTTCCACTGACAAAAAAAAAAAAAGAAAGAAAGAAAGAAAGAAAGAAAGAAAATTATTACATAGATAAAGCCCTTCGTAAAGTGTGGGCTGTACTTGTCAGAACAATTTTTTGTATTTCTTTGAGGCATGGACTTCCAGTAATCCCTTCAAATAGTCTACTGGAATCTTTTCCAAGCAGTCCTAGGGCTCCAACTACTACAACAGGGATTGTTGATTATTATTATTATTATTATTATTGGTCTTTGGACTTATTGCTGTATCTACACGACTGCTGAAAAGTCAGCAGAGCAGTTAATCACGCTTCTTGTAAACTCCGTGTTTATGATGTATCTTCTTCTTCCTCTATGTGCCGTTCTCCTTCAGGACGTTGACGATTATGGTCCTCCACAATTTCCTGTCCATTATAGCACTTTTATAACATTTTGTCACCTCTCCCAAAATCCGCTCCACCGTCCATTCGTACAAGCTCGCCAGGGAGATTGGACTTTGCTTTTCTCTGGTCAGTCTGTCCTGTGAGTATCAAATTTGACAAGCCCTCTTTCCTCATGTTTTACCCCTGAAACATCAGCTGTCTCTTTCTGATGTTAAGTATAAATATCCCGTTTGTTTACATTGTCTCTAGAACTTCGGCTTTGCTCACATGTTTTCTCAGTATCCTTCGATAGTAGCACATTTCTGTTGCTACAAATCTCTTGCTCGTCTGTGAAGAGATTGTTCAGCATTCACTGCCATAGAAGATCACTGATACTACATAACAGTTCAGTACTATTTTTTTGTTGCTAACGATATTTTTCTTTTTCTTATATATCGCATCGCTGAATTATGAAAATATTGAATTCCTCATGTCAAGGGTAGACTTTACGAAATCTGTAATAACTTTCATTTTTATTAAATAGTGAAGCCTTATATAGTGAAGCAAAATTTTACGCAGTAAATTAATGGATAGCGGCTCGGATTGAGAAATCGAAGAGCCGAGTTCAAATTCCAGTTGAATCCATTACATACACTTACGTGCTAATACTCTTGAGAAACGTATGAATCCTCTTCTTCTCCTCCATCTATGGGTAAATAGCAGGACAGACCGGGTTCTATATCCTTGGATATCAACTGGTCTACCGCAGAAAGAAATGGCAACCTACTGCCTCGTCAGTCACGTATCGAAAGATACATGCTCGCCTAAGCGTGTATCACGCATGTTACATAACTGACTGAATATAGTTATATATAACTTTACTTAAATTACATAATGTTGTATTGTATTTTATAGTATCACGTATCCACGGATCATCATGCTTCGAGACATCGTCAGCAGCAAGAAGCTACGCGGAGGCCCAAAATTATGCTGCAATAATGAGTTGTAGACATCCCTGACACAGGCCGACATCGATCTTCACACCTGGGAAACCGTTGCTGCAATTCGGCCTTACTGGTGTAGGACCATCCGAGGAGATACCGAGTCCAACCGTCAACATGAAGAGGATCTGCGACGTGCTGCCAGCAGGGCCCGACACACCCAGCCACATCTACCACCTACACTCCACTGGCACTCCTGTTCACGATTCTTCTGGGCTGGGTCTTCACAGGCATCTGCGCCACCGCCACCAGAGGGAAGAAAGAGAATAAGGAGGAAGGATGACGACCCCAATGCTCGGATGCGAGCGGGTGCCGACTACTATTCTAACGGGACATATTATATCACATTTGGTCATATTATATTACCTAGTGATACATATTATATTACACCGTGACATATTCTATATTATATAGTCATAGTTCATATAGAAATACATTATATTACATAGTGACACATGTTATGAAATCGTGGCACATTATATTATGTTACATAGTAACACATTATATAGCGACAGTATATCATAAAAATAATGAAACATTATGTTACGTATTAACACATATTACATAATGACACATTACCTACTGTAACAGTATATTATGTTACATAGTGGTATATATTAAGTTAAATGTCATTATATTGCAAAGTGATGTATATTACATAGAAACACATTATATTATGCCTCATGACGTCATTATATTACATACAGACACGTATAATATTATACAGTAATTGACTGATTTGTATTTTACAGGTTATCAACCCTTTGCAGATTATTTAAAGCCAGAGAATAATTTTATATTTTAATTATTTGTTTGAGATAAAAATAATTTACTGACATAATTCGTACTAATTAATAGATAGACAGAGGAAAAGTGAGATTCCTATCAAGGATATAACGAATTCGACTGGAATTGGAACTCAGCCATATATATATATATATATATATATATATATATATATATATATATATATATGAAGAAATATAGTTTTAAGGCATGCTATCAGAGATAGAGCGTATGTAAATATAAAAGTCAACTCAGAGGCGAGTGTTTCATGCTAAACGCAATCATCAGGTGGCCTGAGGATTGTTTTTAGCATAAATATTGACTTCAGTGTTCACTTTTATATATATATATATATATGTGTGTGTGTGTGTGTGTGTGTGTGTGTGTGTGTGTGTGTGTGTGTGTGTGCAAAGGTAAAAGACAATGGGAAAACAGTATTATTGTACGTTGGCTTTGGAGAGTATTAATTCTGTTAAGAAAGGTGATAAAGCCAACGTATACAACTGTAGCAAGAAATCAAAGAAAATGGTTGAATCCGTCGACACACATTAAAAACAATATCTACACGTGAAAAGATTTGCCGTAATTTTCAGTTGACATTATGAATAACATAGCGTTTTCTAAATTCTTCTTGTTGCTAAGGACATTTTGTTTGTTGGTAATAGTTACTTTGTTTTCAATAAATTCATTTCGTTTTTGCCTTGAAAATGTCCACTTTGGACGAAACGCGTCGATTAATAATTCCGTCCTTTATACATATTGTCTTTTTCTACAGGTTAACTCTGAGAATTTTTTCACACACACACACACACACACATATATATATATATATGTGTGTGTGTGTGTGTGTGTGTGTGTGTGCAACTAGACCTCCGAATGCTTCAAGCCAGGACAGAAACCCGATCAATTTGGTGTTAGAGTTTCTACCGCTGAGCTGTCATCATCAAACAGAGAAACCGCTAATTCTAGCGTATTGTTTTTAGGAATGTAAACAAACGCCAATCAGTCAGAGGGCTCTAATTTTTTTACTGAAGATCTTTGCATTGGTGCAGGTGGCTGTTGTTTATAGAATCAGCTTCTCTCTCAACAGTGCTCAATTGAAATAGATTTTCCAAGCGATCATTCATTAAGGCCTACTTCTTCGTTTATAATAATGTTCACGAAATGTAAGGCCAAAGAGATACTGAATATAAAAGATTACTGAATGAGGTGAGTGATATGAACCTAAGATGATGAAGTAGGAATTGAAGTGTATGGGAAGATAGAGATTTAGTTGTCCGTTTCGTTTAACAGCATATCAACTCATTATGGGTCATTTAATATCCAAAGTTAATTTTCTTGTAAGCTTTGGTAATTTGCTTTTTCTACAAAAATATATCTCTGCTATTATTACTAAAAAAGATATATATTTTTATATTTTCATGTTTTGAGCCCAGTTTGGGGGTTTAATATTTGCCCTTAGCTGGATCCTTAACAGGTGTTAACACACCGGGTCAGCGTGAGCGTGGGAGCAACAACAATTATGAGGTGGTTCTACACTCCTCAAAACATCCCGATTAGACAGTCTTGATGCCGGATGTAGCTTATTGTTATACACAGGACGAAATAGAGAGGGTACATAACATTGAACCTGAGACTTGAAGAGGTCATCTTTGAGAAATCATTCCGCCGAGTGTCTGTTCCACAAATAACACTTAATTATATTGAACATCCTTCTTACCAATGAAATGCATGAGATTCCTTCAGTCCTGTGGGTGCAGCAAGGCTTATCTTGGTTGTAAAGGTCTCAAATAGCGATACTTCTTTCTCTTAACATTCTTCCCGCTTATTTCTAGTTTTGCATTTTGGGATTTTAGTTTGCTGAATCAATCCACGTCTTCTATTTCTTCATAGTTTTACTTAATAGCAATCTCAAAGTATTATACTTTGAGACTACAGATGGAAATTTTATATGCTAAAGAGAAAATATGAAATGGTACAAGTTCTTCTCTTAATAATGAAACTAATACATCGTATGTTAAGGTTGTTAAACTCTACATTAAGTGTGAGTCGTTGTTTCTGTAGAAATTTACTTTTCTAATAAATAATCATTTTTTTAATTTTTGTTTCCGATACTAATATCGATTAACAGCTACAGATTATGAATTAAACAATTAATTTGATAAAGTTAGAGTGAATTGACTTTGTTATGCAAATTCATTTGAAATGGATATCCATACGTAAGTCATAAAATATAGTTACTTAAGTGAAATAATAATAATAATAATAATAATAATAATAATAATAATAATAATAATAATAAAATCGAAAATCTCAAAAATTGAAATCGAAAATCTCAAAAATTGAAATCGAAAATCACAAAAATTGAAATCGAAAATCTCAAAAATGTGGCACATGGAAATATCAACAATCCCTGTTGTAGTTGGAGCCCTCGAATTTGTTGGAAAAGATTCCAATAGACTCATTGAAGGTATTCCTGGAAGCTCATGCCTTAAAGAAATACAAGAAATTGTTCTCAAGAGTACAGCCCACACCTTACCAAGGGCTTTATCTAAGTCAAATATATTTATTTTTTAGTCAGTGGAAAATGTCATGATGCCATTTCTAATCTTGGTTCTCTAAGCGGGACCCGGAACGAAATGTCTCTACACTAGAAATCAAAGCAATAATAATAATAATAATGTGTATTATTAAAACCACGATTATCCCTGTTATGATAGGGGCATTGGGTATAGTAAAGAAGAGTACCGAAAATCATGTGAGTAAAATTCCTTTACACATCAGCATCTCAGAGCTACAAAAGTTTACTTTGTGTGAAACTTCAGATATCATCCGCAAAGCCCTCTCCATCTAAACAAAACGTCTTCAATATACATAGATAACTCTTCTACAGCGCCCTTTTTACCCATAGACAGCAGAGAAGATTTGATAATCAACACAAATGAAACAATATAAGGAAATCGCCCAGACGTTTTTATTAATGATAGAAACGAAAAAAAAAACTTTGCACATTGATTGACATGACTGTACAAAGAGACAAAAACATATCTGGGAAGGTTTTTGAAAAACTTAGCACATACAATGATCTGAAAATATAAATGAAAAAAAATGTAGCACTTAAAACTAAAACTGTTCCCACTGTGGCTGGAGCTTTGTGTCCCTTAAGGAAAGGAACAAGGAACTCAAGAACAATAAAATAGAATCTTTCTTAACCATCCACTCAGGAAATCCTCTCCAAATAGTTCTAACAAAACAGCGCATATCTTGAGAAGAGCTTTGGCCATTTCCATTTGCTTTTTGAAGGTTTTTTTTTTTATCTTTGTTAATAGCTATGTTTCGTTTAATTAAGTGAAAACAACAAAAAATCGCATCCTTCACTTGCCCTTGGATATTGGTTGTGACCCGGCACATGATTATAAATCAAATGCAGGTGAAAAAGAATTTTTTAAATAATAATAAAAAATAATAATAAGCAAATTTGAACGAACAGAAAAGCCATCAGTGGCTGAGGAGCGCCAGGTCGAAAAGCTGAGACAGAAAGCTTAATTATTGCAGCTCAGGACCAAAGCCTGGCAACCAGATCCTATCACTGTCACATAATCCAGGATGGAACTAACCCGAAATGCAGGATCTGCGGAAAATATAATGAAACTTTGATGAATATTATCAGATGATGCCTGGAACTATCAACAAATGAATATACCCACAGACATAACAAGGTAGCGACATATGTGCACTGGAAGATAAGCAAGAAGAACTAAATCGAAATCACTGAGAGATTGTATGAGCACTAACCAGTTACAGTTAACCAAAATAACGATGTAACTATCCTCTGGGATATGCCAATTCCAGCTGACAGGGGAATAAAAGCCAACAGACCTGATATTATCATAAAAGACAAGGAATTCAGGAAGTGTGTGCTTATTGATATAGCAGTGCCATCTGAGAGAAACACCTCCATGAAAATTATCGTGAAATTCTCCAAATACCAGGACCTGGAGCTCGAGATTAGCAGAATGTGGGGAATGAAAACTGAGACTATACCAATGGTAATCGAAGCTCTGGGATTTGTGAGAAAAGCAATGGAAAATTTTACTAACAGAGTCCCAGGTAACATCAACATTCAAGTTACCCAGAAGATCGCCCTACTATAAAGATCCTATATACTAAGAAAAGTGCTATCAATTAAATGACCGTTCTCCTATAGGGCTTAAGGAGCTTAGTTTGGACCCGTCTCTACAGGATATAAAGCAGGAAATATAACATACACAAATAATAATAATATTAATAATAATAATAATAATAATAATAATAATAAGAATTGTCCAGTGGAACATAGTTAACCAAGACGCTTTGAAAACTATCAAAATACAAAAGACCTTTTTTTTTAAATTGTGTATGTGGAAATTGAAAACATTTTTACACAAGAAAAAGGTGCACTTGGAATTATAAATATAACAAAAGAACATTGAAAGAAAAAAAAAAAACCCATTAAACAAAAAAATTGTCTTAAAAAAAAAGTTAAGTAAACGATATAAGAAAAATCGGAGAAAAAAAAAAAAAAAAAAAAACAACATGTAACGATATAAAAAACCTGAAAAAAGAAAAGGTATGTGTCCAACGAAATCGAATGAAAATGAAAAAAAAAAATAAAAAGAAAAATGGTATCTTTTTTTTAAATTGTAACGATATTTTTTAAGAAAAAAGGTAAAATATAAGAAAAAAAAGAAAAAAAAGAAAAAGAAAAAACAAAAAGAAAAAAAAGAAAAGGTATGTAACGATTTAAGAAAAAGAAAGAAAGAAAAAAAAGAAAAAGGTATGTAACGATATCAGAAAAAGAAAAAAGAAAAAAAGAAAAAAGAAAAAAGAAAAAGGTATGTAACGATATAAGAAAAAGAAAAAATAAAAAAAATAAAAGGTATGTAACGATATAAGAAAAAGAAAAAAGGAAAAAAAAGACAAATGTATGTAACGATATAAGAAAAAGAAAAAAAAAAGAAAAAAGAAAAAGGTATGTAACGATATAAGAAAAAGAAAAAAAGAAAAAGGTATGTAACGATATAAAGAAAGAAAAAAAGAAAAAAAGAAAAAGGTATGTAACGATATAAGAAAAAGAAAAAAAAGAAAAAAGAAAAAGGTATGTAACGATATAAGAAAAAGAAAAAAGAAAAAAAAGAAAAAAGAAAAAGGTATGTAACGATTTAAGAAAAAGAAAAAAAAAGAAAAAAGGGTATTTAACGATATAAGAAAAAGAAAAAAGTAAAAAGAAAAAGGTATATAATGATATAAGAAAAAGAAAAATAGAAAAAAAAGAAAAAGGTATATAACGATATAAGAAAAAGAAAAATAGAAAAAAAAGAAAAAGGTATATAACGATATAAGAAAAAGAAAAATAGAAAAAAAAGAAAAAGGTATGTAACGATATAAGAAAAAGAAAAATAGAAAAAAAAGAAAAAGGTATGTAACGATATAAGAAAAAGAAAAATAGAAAAAAAAGAAAAAAGAAAAAATTGTGTAACGATATAAGAAAAAGAAAAAAAAGAAAAAGATATGTAACGATATAAGAAAACAAAAAAAGAAAATAAAAATGGTATGTAACGATATAAGAAAAAGAAAAGAAGAAAAAAGAAAAAGGTATCTAACGATATAAGAAAAAGAAAAAAAGAAAAAAAAAGAAAAGAAAAAGGTATTTAACGATATAAGAAAAAGAAAAAAAGAAAAAGGTATGTAACGATATAAGAAAAAGAAAAAAGAAAAAGTTATGTAACGATATAAGAAAAGGAAAAAAATAAAAAAATAAAAAATAAAAAGGTATGTAACAATATAAGAAAAAGAAAAAAAAAAAAAAAAAAGGTATGTAGCGATATAAGAAAAAGAAAAAAGAATGAAAGAAAAAGGTATGTAACGATATAAGAAAAAGAAAAAAGAAAAAAAGAAAAAATTTTTCTATTGAGAAAGATCAGTCTGCAAGCGGATAGAGAACGACTTTAATGTATTCACAAAATAATAAACAAAGACAACGATTCGTTTTCATGCAGGATTTATGCGACTTCCCCAGCGAAGAGATTAGAAGAGAACTATTTCGCTAAAATTGTTTTTACAGTGTAAACATGGCCGCTCCGATAGCAGTGTGCACCAAAAGGAAACATAGAGCAGTGACCCGATTTCTCTGGACGGAAGGTGTGTTAGAGGTTGAAATACACAGGGGCTTTTAGACACAATACGGCGACAGCGCACTCCCGCGTAAAAGTTTGTATGAGTGAGTCGTGAAGTTTAAAAGTGGCCGGACACGAGTGACACATGAATAAGGATCAGGACGCTAGTCAACCTGCACCACTGACGAGAAAACTCGAGAAATGGTAATGGCGAATCGCTGAGTTATCATCGATGAGGTAGCATGTTCTCTTCAGATTCGGATCGCTGTTTTTTGTTCTTACTTGATGCCCACTACTAGCGGGGCGGGCATGTTTGCACTGTAACAGCCGCAAGAAAACTTTCACGATCAAGTTGAAACTTAAATTTCGTGACCACAATAGTACTACATATAGGTACCCATGAGCAGAAGGCTGTGTGACAAACCTAAATATACGTTATGGTGAAAGTGCGGATAGCACGTTTCACGCCTCAGACAATATATCCCTATTCCTTTCGCGGCCTATATATATATATATATATATATATATATATATATATATATATATATATATATATATGAAGAAATATAGTCTTAAGATGTGCTATATTTATGGGATAAAGTGCTCCATATCAGAGATAGAGCGTGTGTAAATATATCTGTTTATGCTAGATGCAATCGTCAGGCCTGACGATTGCATCTAGCATGAAACAGACTTTCGCCTCTAAGTGTTGACTTCTATGTTCACTTTTATATATATATATATATATATATATATATATATATATATATATATATATATATATATATATATATATATATATATATATATATATGTTGTGGATGGATTCTCCTGTCACGAATGACTAATGAGCGCTACGTAACTTTTAATTTTTACTGAAGAACCTGGACAATTGAATTGTTTAAAGTGATCAGTTATGTAGCAATCCAAGAGAATGCGACCAGACAACTGCTCGCTATCCAAATAAAAGAAATTCCAGGAATGCTTCCATCAATGGCAACGACGCTGGATAATAGTGTGTCACTTCAGAAGGTTATTAAATGCCGAATTTATATATGTTGTAGTTTGGGTTTTAAAACATCAGTCCCGATACTTTTCCATCAACCCACGTACTATCTGCGTGTTGGAGTAGATGTATGCATGGCTGTGTGTGTAGAAACAGAATCAATCACCATCTTTTATCTTACAAAGGCAGAAAAAGGATTATTTAGGCTAGCTTTATTGACTGTTTATATTGACGTTCACTACATTATTTCATTGCCTCAAATTTGTAGGCGGCCATACAAGTGATTATATGGTGATTATATGGACTACTATGAATAACACTTTTAAATTTGAACATTACCATGTTTATACGTTTATAAATGCTTATTGATATGAATATGTTGAAAGAAAAATGAAAAATCGTATTATAATTCATCTTGTTCCTTAGGTATCACGTAATAATGGACTATTACATTTTGATCACTAGGCAAGCCGGAAAAGATATGTCAGGGAGGCCTCTGGTTTCGGTAA
>CAHIKZ030000746.1:370000-385000 GCA_903632075.3 Acanthosepion pharaonis | reverse complement strand
CGTTGCATGTTAACGGAAGCTATCGAGTGCTGATTTTCTATGGTTAACTTCAGTTATTTAGTATTTCTGGTTATCGTGAGATATTTTATTCGTTGGGGTGGATTATTATTGTTGTTAAATTATATAAATGAATTGTAGTTTAATTTTGGATTCGACTTTTGGCCCAGATTAAAATTTAAGATTGAATATAAGGTTGGAAATAAGAATTATAAATTCTAATTTAAAGAAACGCTGATACTGTTTTGTTTGTTCTTGTTTTGTTAACTAACCTATATATTTTATATATATATATATATATATATATATATATATATATATATATATATATATATATATAATGTCGTACATTGAATGCTGGTGTTAATAAAATAGTTCTTGATGGGTAATAACAAAGTTATAATTTATATCTCTATAATAAATTTGAATGTCAGTGTGTCACACGTTTTCAATTAAAGGGAGATAACTCTCTAATTTTTAGATATCTCATCTTTTTCTATATAATATATGTGAATGTTAGTGTGTCACACTTTTGAACTTTACTCCTATAGGCCTTTGGTCAACATATCATAGGAATCAGGATGACACTGTGAGAAAATTAAAATAATTCCGGGTCGGATCCAGACCCCCAATCCTGAAATTTTGGATTCCCAATTTGTCATTACTGCGACTGTTTTCGGTGATTTTTTTACGCGATTTTTAGCAACATATTTTTTGTACGATAACAATTTTTATAACTTGGTAATAAATCGATAATCGAAATCAGTTGCGGAGTCTTGTAAAAGTCATCGAGGAAATAAAAGTCATTGTTAGTACGGAAAGTAAGGACCTATGCACATCAAAATGTTTTTTTAAATTAAGTGGGGCAGAAGAATTATCGTTTAACTTTTAAAAGGTAATCTTTTAGGTAAAAGGTAATATTAATGCAATACTTTTAGGTAAAAGGTAATATTAATGCAATACTTAAATGCAGCAATCAATTTTGAGTTATTCTGTAGTTTATTGTTGCCCATCGCATCTGTTCCTACTTATTTATTGTGAGAAGGCTACGGGAGCTTAAATGCCACCCGATAAGGCGGCTTTTACGCTATTAATTATAAATGGTAGAATAACTGATTTTCATGTATAATGCAATTATCAGTTTTCAATCAGCACTTGACGATTACACTGGGCATGAAACTCATAGTTTATTACCGGACCGTCTTTTCCGTTTTCCTATTTAGGTAAGTAACGGTCCAATGATCAATATCTTCTCTCTTCAGCTATGAGTTATATAACAGGGTAGACTGGTAGCCGTAGCATTGAGTGCGCTAAGAATTGTACTACTCTGAATTCAAAACCTTAGGGAACTAAGATCTGAATGGACATGTCATTTAAGTAAATGTTAATTCTAATATGAAAAGGACAATGTCGAACATTAAATAACCGCTGTGCGAAGAGTGACAAAAATCAATACTCATATAATATCCAAAATAGAGACCACTCAAAGACTATTCGTGACAACGAAAAAGGGGATTCTCCGGGACTTCGAAAAGCAAAATAGATCCCACAGACCAAACTAAAAGACCGGGGTTAGCTCTTGTGAAAGAAGGGATCTGTCAAATCATAAATAATTCTAAGCAAAGAAATACACAGAATAAAAAAAAAATGGAGGATAATTAAAATCATGTGCAATGTCAGAATCTGGTCAATGAACAAAAGAAACTTTGGAAAATAAAAGTTAACGATTCTACACATCATTTGAAAAACACTCAAAGATCATCACAAAGAAATTGCATTCCTTACACCAACTTCCTTTTTGCATATTCATTTTTTTTAAATTACCGGTGATGAATGTTTCGTTTTGAGAAATCACCTTGAATCATGACAAAATTTCTGGACTACTAAGGAATTTTGTTGTTATTTAATATCTAGAAGAAACCACAAGACGTTCATGAGTGGAAAGCTGAAACATTATACGGAAAGAATAGCGGGTATGTGAATCCGGCGTGCCGAGTTCAATTTCCCGCCTTTCACACAAATGTTTTTAGAAATATATGAATCTATGTTTTCTCCTATCATCTATGAGTTAAATGGAAGTGGAGGCTGGACTCTCAATACCTCGGTGTGAACCGCTGCATGGGAAATAAAACTCTGACTTCAAAAGTGCGGTAAACGCAACGGGAAACCACACTTCTATCTTTGCCAAAAATTAATACTAATTTACAGGTAATAAAGAAAAGAAAAGGTGTATAAAGCAATGATTACCTACGTTCTGAAGGGACAGGGTAACGTACTGCCGGACGTAGTTCATCGTAATACCCAGAATACATATGAACGCACACACACACACACACATATATATATATATATATATATATATATATATATATATATATATATGTTTGTGTGTGTGTGAAGTGTGTATATATATGAATGTGGTGAAATTTTAGTTTATCGAAATTTCATAAAATTAAAGTGGGTGGCTTTAACAAATGTAAAAACATATTTTTTCGAAGAAAAAAATGAAACAAATAATTGCGTTTATTTGTGAATAATTCCTGAAAATCCGACAATTATTTGGTTTATGCAAAAATTTCCAAATCAGTTTCTACAGACACTAAATTTTCATATACTAATGTTCCCCCTTGTATGTGTATATATATATATATATATATATATATATATATATATATATATATATATATATATATATATATATATATTCTGCATTCTGTTGAGGTTTCTTCTAGACTCCATGAATTACTTAATTATCTCAAATCCTCCTTAATTTCTATTTGTATATCCTTGCTTGAACCAGCTTGTAATGCTCTGGCTGGAGCGGTTTGGTGATAATAGTCGCGGCTCTCGGAGGCACAATTCTATGGGTAAAGGAAACTTGCATGAGTTCCACCACGGAATATGTGAACGAGCAGCGCAATATCAAGTCTACTTCGCTACCTCTTCGTCATCGAAGCCTGTTAGTACAGTTTGTATACCTTTTTGCCTGTCAATCTAACTGTCCGGGTTTCAATTCTCGTTAGTGGCTCCGCATTTCCGGTGAGTCGCGAATATAGGATAACACGTCCGCCCAGTGCTTTCCGTTGAGTCTTCTTCTTTTTTTTTTTTTTATATATATATATATATATATATATATATATATATATATATATATATATATATATTGATGTAATAGGATAGAGCAGTTAGATTGTCTTTAGTATTTTTGTTTTTATTTTTGAAAAACAGTCATCGATACAGAAGTAGGGCTTAAAATTATAATTTTTTTTTTTTAAATATGATTCCTTAACTTTAGATGACCGTTTCATTCTGAAGCGATATTTAGAATAACTCACCGAAGAAATGTTTTACTCATTTATAGTTTGGAGATAGAGATGTGATCTGGGGTGTGTTTTTCATGCATACATCTATAAACTTCAGTATTTTTGTCGACTTCTTCTTCTTCTTCTTCATCTTCTTCTCTTCTTCTTCTTCTTCTTCTTCTTATTATTATTATTATTATTAAGGAATTAATATAATTTAAATTTTAATAAAAAATAAGAGATCCGTTAAAAACTTATTTACAGACAAAAACGGTACTACTGAAATTCACAATGTGTGTGTGTGTGTGTGTGTGAGGGCGCGCGCTCGCGCGTGTGTCCTGGGTATCATGATAAACTACGTCCAGCAATAAGGCTTCTGATCGGGAGATTGGAGGTTCGCCATGTGATCGGTTCGCATTCCTCTTCGGTCATTGGAACGGGAATAGCGTTTAATTCCTTGTATCCTGTTTAGGGTTGGTTTCTGGTCGTCACTTTTATCTTGCTGGCATGATCTCTTAAGGTGGTGCCTCTTACCCTGTAACCCTTCGTCCTGGGTATGACGATAAACTACATCCGCCAACAACGGAGATTGGTAGTTTTGAAAACCGTGTAACCATCTCTTAATTGATGTTGTTTCCAGGTCCACCTTGACACAGGATGATAGCACCTGTTAGGGTCCCAGCAATTAGCAAATGGCAAACTCTGTATATAAGGTCACTCATCGACACCCCGGCACCACCAGTTACCATTGGGAGAGATATGATATGTATCGTAGTTTTTATGAGAACATCTCCCTAGGGGAAGGAAAACTGCGGCACACAAGCAACCGATGTTGTTTACGTCCTTTACTTTTCGGATTATAGCCGTGTTTTTCAGATAATAGAATTTACCCCGAGGACAGTTTTTCTGCACTATAAAATAGGTACCATCAGTAAACTTGATTAAAACAAAGTTTTATCGTCAAAATTTTTATGTTTTTATGAGAGGATTATTTTATTAAATTTTTAAATATTTTCTAGCACGTTAAAAAATTTGGTTAAAAATCTTGTTTTTCTTGCGTCAGCAGCGGAAGGGGAAAATTAGTATATGAAAGTTTAGCGTCTTTACAAACTGATTTTGAAATTCTTATAAACTCCTATAGTGAATTCAGCCTATAAAGGATTAAGCGTCCCACTCGACCCCAACGTATTGGAAAGTGCGCCAGTGGCAATAGCTACGCGGATGCCTAAAACGATGCTTCAAGGGTCAGCTGAAGACATCACTGACACAGACCAACACAGACACTGAGACTTCGAAAATGTTGATGCAAATCAGCCTTCCTGACGTATGGCCATCCAGTAATGGTCGTGCCTTTCGAGTTCAACCGTCAACATGAAGAAGATCTAAAACCTGCTCTTGGGAGGGCCCGACATACCCAGCCGCATCCACCACCCGCACTCCTCTGTGGCACCGACACACGACTCTCCAAGATTAGCCTGGGTCTTCACAGTTATTTCCGCCACTGTCACCAGAGGTGTGGGGGGTGGAGAAATGGAATAGGGAGAGTGGGGATGACCATCTCAATGCGAACGGGTGCTGAAGGATTGTTAGTTTAATTTTTAAATGCATTGAGCACTTTACTGAAAGCGCGATACGGAAATCCGAAGGCGTATTGGGGTAGAGAAAAGATGCCTTCCAAAAGATAAGCAATGTAATAAGAAACAGAAACACTTCGTTAGAATCAAAGAAAGGACTACTGAACCGTAATATCAGCTTTCCTTGCTGGCAGTGAATGCAGATGACGAAAGGTCTTGAAGCAAGACTTCTACAGAAGGATGCTGAGAATACCATGGATCGAACATGTGAGTAACGATGAAGTTCTAGAAACAATGGGCACAAAAAGAACATTTATACTTGATATCAGAGCGAAATAGTTAAAATTTCTAGGGCAAATGATGAAGAAAGACGACTTTGAAATCTTAATACTCACAAGACAGACTGAAGGTAAGAGAGAACAGCGGAAAGCGCAACATGACGTAAATTTATTAAGACCTACAAAGTGCAGAAATCTGTGGATATCCATGATCAATAAATCCAATACGTCCTTACCAATACAATATCGCATAACTTGCAAAAATAACTTCAGGACACTGCACATAGAAGATGGTGTTTGTCTTTTTCTGTTTTCATTACTTTCTTTTGGTCGTTTTATACTGATTTTTGTTGATCTTTATTTGTTTGTGTGTCTTTTTTTTCATTGGAGGTCTTTGTTTTTGTCCAGCTGTTCGTTGACACTTTATCAATAGCTCGGTTTGTTTTCGATATGTCATCAGTAGCTAATTAGGTATTTATGCAGATGACAATATCATTTACCCCTGTCTTGGTAGCAAATCCATCCGATCTGACAATGTAAGTATTGCAACTGCTCTTGAAAAGTGTTTACAATCAATGGTTAACTGGAACAAGATATGTCTTGTAAATTTTAATGACTCCAAAACAAAACTTCTTTCATCTAATCACCACAGAGAACCTTTTTCGGTCTACCATCAGCATGGCTGATGCTAAACACACCACGCCTTCTTGACCTCACGTTTTCAATTGAAATGATTTGAAATGTTTATATTGAATCAACTGTCTTATCTACTGCAAGGAAATTGGGTTCACTGTGGTGGCCAGAAAACTTTGCACATTTATAAATATATCATTTATCCATGGTGTTGCCATATCTGGTGTTTTTATTGTACATCTCGAGATTCTTAACAAGCTACACAGAAGGATCTGCGATGTAATCGATCCTGAACAGGCAAATCAACTTCGGTTACTTTCTCACCAACATGACGTTGCTTCCCTCTGTCTTTTCTACACATCTTTTCATGATAACTGCTTTGACAAGCTTTTAACCTGATACCTTGCCTACATGAAATTAAGTGTACAAGTAGATTGGTAACTACATATCATGGTTTTACTATTGAAATACTTACATGCAACAGCCACTTCTACTTTAACAGTTTCTTTACGCGGACTTTCCGCTTATGAAGTTCCCTTCTGATTTCTTGCTTCCCTGTTAACTACAATCTTCAAAAATTTAAATGCAACGTCAATCGCTATCTTCTATCTTCTTGAACCCTGTTCTCTTTTTGCCGTTTCTTCATCCTCGCAGTCTTCTTATTCTCTTTCACTTTGGCAATCTGTAATCTCCTGCGTTCTAGTGGCATTATCATTCACCCCTTGCCTGGAGTGAAGATTAATATATATATATATATATATATATATATATATATAATTATTTATTAAAAAATTATAACATAAATGTCATAAAATCACTACAAAAATAGCCATTTTGTTTCAACATTTCTGGTGTCTTATCAAGTGATGGTGTTGAATGTAGAATATACATTCGTATATATATATGGTGTAACAACAAAATTGTCCAATTGTTAGATTAAGCTCTGAACCGTTGTATCTTAGAAATGATTATAGATATCTTACTGGAATTCACTGACGTTTTTATGATATTGGACTCTACTCTGAGCAATAAGAATGTATAATTGCTCTTAATTGCTTAACAGAAGAACCGCGATATACTCCATCATAAACGAAATTGACTTGTTCATCTTTAATTAATCATAGCTAAGGACCAGAAGCACATGATGGATTGAAATAAAGTTCACACAGACACACACACACGCACACACACACACACACACACACACACATATATATATATATATATATATATATATATATATATATATATTCCAGGATCATTTTCCGACTTATTCAAGATGATATTCACCCTCTCTAACCATTCTAACTTTCTGTCCTAGAGTAACAAGTTGCCTCACAGGTTTCACGTACAATTTCATTTTCAAGTATATTTTCGCTACTCCCTGTACTGTCATGACTGAAACTCCCCTCTCACGAGCCAAACTTCTTGTGAATTGAGTTGGATCTTTTCTAAATTATGAAATAATGATACCTCTTCCTGTTGTAACCTCCTGATCTAGTTTTTCTCTCTACTGTTGCATCGTTGTTAAACCTATTACCGTTCTCTCGATGGTTCTTGAATGGACTTGGGTTTTTTTAGCGAGAAATCGTGTTAAGATGATTAAAGGCCTTATCTGAAAACCTGGATAAAAGAGACTCAGTTCAGTCCTGTTGTGTTGTAGATATTAACTCCCCTTTTTTTGGAAGGTGGATAATTATGCTGTTACCCTATTAGAAAAATTTTCCTATTACACCCGATATATATATATATATATATATATTAATCATATGACCCCAAGCAACGCGTAAATGCCACTAGTACGTAGGGGGTTACGGAGAGTGAAAGTGAGAAATTTTCTAGTATGAGCCAACTTTTTTTTCAATAGATGCAACTGTTATATATATTCTTCTTTTGTCACCAAACCGTATTTCTTGAGCAGCTTTTATTTGCAAACTTTTAAAACATTTCGCTTGTAAGCAAATATATCCAGATGATAAAATATCTGCTTAAAATTTATCTGACATGAAAATTTAGATACTGAAATCATTAAAACGTAAAACTGCGTAAAAGAACTTCAAGTCGACACTTACGGCCGCAGATGTTATTTCGAAACACTGACTCTACTGGAACTAGCAGTTAGAAACGTAACAATTTTATTTACTATTTAAGTTTACCAATATTTGCGAAAGTTGTCAAGGTGAAAAAATTCTAAAACGTGGCATGACAATATAAACGGAACTAAAAACGGTAATGCGAAATGAAGATATCGTCATCTTGAATTGAAATATAATGATACGAGATTCAATGTATTTGCACAAAGAATCCTTGGAACGGAAAGCAGTAACACTAGAACAAGTCTTTTAGAAGACTAACAAATAGCAGTCGACTGCTCACTTTAAAGTGAACCTGCCTTCTTTGGATGGTTAGATAATCCCTGTTGCTGACAGCTGCAGAGACACAGTTGTGATTTTTCAACACCTACAGAGCCAACTTGCAGTTTATACTGAGACTATGTTGAGTGAACATAAGTTACATTGTCTACGAGAGATTATTTAATGTAGCGTAATCAGTAGTTTTTGTTTACATAATGATGTTCGCACTGTACAATGCCCAAGAGCCACTAGAGTAGATAGTTACAGTTGGTTAGCTGATTTGTTTAACAGCAACGTTTGCGAGTCATTTAATGCTGTAATTTATTTTTTTTAAGTAAAATATTATGGGATATGTTATTCTGTTTTCACAATTCGTTTGTTTATAAGTCATTTAATGCCGAAATTTACTTTTCTTGGGAGTTTTGAAGTGAAATATTATGAGATATGTTATTTGGTTGGACCATTTTTTTTTTTTGTTTATGGGTCATTTAATGCCGAAATTTTATTTTCTTCGGAGATTTTAAGTAAAATATTATGGGATATGTTACTCTGTTTTCACAATTTGTTTGTTTGTTTGTTTATGGATCATTTAATGCCGATTTTTTTTTTTTTTGATATCTTGAGTATTTTTTTTTTCTTTTACAAAAATCTGTTGCTAGTAATTTATTCTTTTATTATTATTATTTTAATTCTATACATTCAGCTTTCTTACTCGGGGTTGCAGCTTCACTATTTTTCTATCGCTGGGACTCTAACAGATGCAACCACCCTGAGTCAGGGTAGACCTGGGACAACAGTAATTATGATGTAGATCCACGCCCCTCAAAACCTCTCGATCAGATGTCTTGCTGTTGGATGTAGTTTATTGTCATTCCTAGGACGAAAGGTTACAGAGTAAGAGGTACTACCCAAAGGAGATACTACCATTACGATACAAGGGGTCACCAGAACCCATCAGAAACAGGAAACAAGAGATAAAACTATACTCCTATTCAAAAGACCGGGGAGGAGTGTGAACAGGACAAGAGGCGAGCCTATTTACTCCGGTTGAGGAAAGAAAAAAATGTGAATAAAATTTCAGTCTTAGAAGAACAGAGTTGAAGAATTTTGACCAAGTAGTTGAAGAAAGGAGGATAGCGGCTCGAATCCGAGAGCTGAGTTCGAATTCCATTGCATTCACTTACTTGCTAATATACCCTTGAATACTCGTCTTCCCGGCCAGCTATGGGTAAATAGCAGGACAGGCCGGGTTCATTAGTCTTGGATGGCAACTGGTCTAACGCAGATAGAAATGGCAATCTACTGTTGGGAAAAATCTGCCTCGTCAGTCATGTATCGAAAGATACATGATCGCCTAAGCGTGTATCACTTATGATGCATAACTGACTGACTGAGTTAAACAAGGCTCGGACACTCGGTCACAATGTCTTTGGACGACGTGCTAGCTTAAACAGCGACGGCTGTCGAATAGTTTTGTCTAAACAATTTTCACTTACAAGGCTTTGGTTAACCCGTGGTATGATTTTCAAAAAACTCTTTCCCAATAGTGCCGGATTCTTGAATCATCTTACCAGGCAAATATAGCCAAAAATCTTCCGGCTTCACGAATCAGCTATGGTGTGTTTCGAAACCGAGTCCCATGGTCCGAATTTTAACACTATAACCAATCAGCCCGCTGCCCATTAGGACGCATTAATTCAAAATCGCGAGGAAAGTTGGCTCTCTGTGCCCCGCCAGGAAATTTCTCTCCCTCGAATCGATACTTCAAATATACAAATCAACCATTCGCCCTTGCATGGAGTATTGCTGCCATATATGGTCTGGTGCACCTTCTGTTTACCTCGGAGTTCTTGACAAGACCCAAAGACGGATATGTAATCTAATTGGCCCTGATCTAGCGTCTCGTCTGCAGTCACTCTCTCACAGACGCGACGTCGCCTCTCTCTGTCTTTTCTACAAATACTTTCATGGTAATTGCTCCAATGAGCTGCTTTCGCTGGTTCCCAGACTCCATGAATTCAAGCGCCCTACGAGGCTGGCATCCCACTCCTACCCTTACACTGTAGAAACTTTTAAATGTAGCTGTCTCTTCTACTCCAATAGCTTCATACCTCGCACCTCTAGCCTGTGGAATACCTTTCCCAGTTACTGTTTCACTGAGAGCTATAATCTCCAACTATTCAAATGTAATGTCAATTGACATCTCCAGTTGCCTTGATCTATCCACTATCCTTCTCCTCATCCTTTCTTCTATCACTCCTATCTGCTATCGCTCCAAATCTTCTGCAACCCCTTGCGTACTAGTGGCTTCCCGCCTTGTCTGGGATAATGCTTAAAAAAATGATAAAAGAAAACATGAAATATGGTCTCTGCAGACACGGAATTGCAATAGTCAGTCATTTAAGCGGGGAGAGTTCCGGAAAAGTAAGAGGCATGACGAAGTAAATACGATAATTCGTTGGGAATTTTGCAAGCAACTCGGTTTTTACTAGGCATAAAAAATATTATAAACACAGAACGGTAGATGTACTTGAGTAAAAACAAAAGTCAGATATTCTCTTGACATTCATATGGACCAATCTAAGCTGGCGTAAAGCAAGGGTCGTTAATCAGGATTCCGAGCGATGGTTGGTGAGGAGTTCCAGGGGGTCAAATGGGATCGGCTCCATGCTTGCCATTCAACTTTAATCTTAAAAAATTTAAATGCAATGTCAATCGCTATCTACTGTCCTCCTGGTTACTCTCTTCTCTTTCTGCTCATAATTATTGTTTCTGTTCCTAATTCTTTCCAAACCTTGTAACCTATTGTGTTGTAGTGGCACTACTGTTTTTCTTGGGTTGATACCGAATAAAAAATACCAGTTCCAGAGAGTCGATGATCGTCAAATGGTCGAATGAGTGTCGGTGTGCGAATGACACTGAGCTGAATTTTAGTTAGTGTCCATGTATGTTGTATTCTTCGGTGTCGATTAAAGAAAGGCACTGAGCTCGACGATCAACAGAATCAAAAGCCTTATTTACATCGACGCCAGCAGCTTTTAATGTATTTTGATGAGACTTATTTGCTTGCTTTATTTTAATTGTTCCAAGTTGATTTTCAGATAACAATCCCCTTTTTTCAACCTCTAACTGTAAAATAGAATTTATGATTATGAAGGTCATTTGGCATGATTGATAGGTTTGCATCAAGTATGATGCGATATTTAGTTACTTAATTTAATTAGTTAATGCAGTTGGATATTAGTAATGGTTACGCATTTATATTCAATAGCATTGAATGTATTTAGGTTTGGTTTACTTAATATAATATTTACTTGCTTCATTAGGATTATTTAATACATTTTCTTAAATATATGTTTTGGGGAAAATTCTGAACTTGATTTCCCTGGGGCGCGGGAAATTTAAACCTGATCCAAATTTCTTAAATTCTCATAAATTTTAGTTAACATTTTAATTGCCAACATAAGGTTTAAAGATATTTTAAATGTGGGTCGTTGGAGAAGGAAGAAAAAAAAAGAAGGTTTCTAGTCGACAAAGTTTGACGACCCCTGCCATAAAGAAATAATTGGACATCTGTCAAATATCGAATATAACAGTTCCAATCAACTGCCTGGCCGAATTGGATCATCCGGCATGAAGGTATTTCTAACTGGGATCCATCTGTCATATATATAATAATAATAATAATAATAATAATAATAATAACTCTGTTTTTTAGCGTAAGAATAGAAAGAAGAACTAAAAACAAGCTATCATATAAAAACACTATGTCAATAGATGATCGACACATTATGGGCTCCTTCTGTGTGTTTATTCTTTAACGTGACCATTTCTGAACCGAAGACGTAATGTTGAACCGACCCTCAAACTATTCACTACAAAGGACTTCCTGGTTGCATTCATATTCACCATATTACAACGAAAGTTTACATTTAAACAGTGTGAATTACGTCTACCGGCCTGAGCACACGAGACGCTATAATTTGCAATTTCAAGATTGTAGGTCTGGACCGATGGGCTTGTAGATTCTTCGATGGATTTTATCAAGAGTCTCTAAACACATTGGAGAAACACCAGAGCAGAGGTGGCAAAAATATTCGATATACGCTCGAATAGTGTACGCTTAAAGAAAGAAAACAAAAAAGAACATAATAAAAAAACATTAATTTTCTTTTTATAAAGCATTCACAGAAGCAAGAACTATAATAATCATCCTAAGATAAGAAGCAACTAATTAATATGAATACTTAGAGAATTTCAAGAAAAAACAAAGTCATATGTAAATGCTATATTAATATAGACGATGATCATAATTGCGACTGATTTATTTGTCGACGCATTTTATAAATAGATACATAAGCGAATAAAAGGAATAAGTAAGTAAATCAACAACAAAAAAATCTTATAATAATAAATTCTAAGTATGTATTAGCAAATACGAGCATGCTGGTGTCGCTTCCCTCCCTAAAAGTCGCTTTCAACCTCCGGAGAATAGAAAGAGATGCGCATGTAAACGTGATATATGTATAAAGAGCAACGCAGTATGGAACAATGATGAACCTGCGGGCACACTTTGTTTCTGGATTCGGCTCACGAAATCACTTAGAACAAGCGTCGAAAGGCTAAACGTCTTTTAAGGCCGTCTTTTTGGTTTTTGGCACGAGGCAATCCAAAAAATTGAAGGCTCCGAATAATTAAGCAATTTTTCCCCGGTGAGATCTTTTTATACAATTTTCGTTGGTGAATTCTCTTTGTGAGTGTTCTCTACATATATCCCATCCCATTTCCTCTATTTTTCTCTATTTATTCATATATATATATATATATATATATATATATATATATATATATATATATATATATATATATATATATATATATACGAACACATACGCATATATATGTTTATCCAGTACGCACGCAACAGACACAGACATACACACACAGACATACACACGTGCACACACACACACTTACACACAGATACACAAACACACACACACACATATATATATATATATATATATATATATATATATATATATATATATATATATTTTATGACCATATAAAACAAGTGTTTACCAAAAAGATCTCGACGCTGGCCATTTTCCAAAATCTGTCGAAATGATCAAAAAACAAATTAGTTTTTCAATCATATTGGTTAAACAGACATTTTCAACACCCACTCATATATATATATATATATATATATATATATATATATATATATGTGTGTGTGTGTGTGTGTGTGTGTGTGTGTGTGTGTGTGTGTGTGTGTGTGTTAATCATTCCACCGCAAGCCTAAGAAGTAGATAGCAAGGGGTTGCTGAGTGCGGATCCATACGAGTAAAAGAAATGAAAGATTATTACGGAGAGAGAATAATAAAAGAATAAGACAAGATACCGATTGACGTTGCATTTAAATTCTTGAACATCTACGTTAAATGGAAAGCAATAGGCCAGAAGAGAGTTCCACAAGCGATAAGTTCGAGAGAGAAAAACACTTAACGTAGAAACTACGGTAATTCCAACTGTAAAATGATGAGCCCTGTCAATCTCATACTGCCCTTAAAGGCAGGTACAAAAGAAGATATATATATATATATATATATATATATATATATATATATATATATATATATATATATATATATATATATGAGATAGATCGATAGATTGATTAATTAGTAAATATACGCGTACCGACGTTTTTTTGGCGTGCGACTATAGTTTCGCTGGGTGGTGTTCCCAGTTGGACAGGCACGCGGTCTATTTTGCCAGAAGTAAACAAATGTCTCATGGGAGTTTCGCTGTCCGTAGTGTATACAAAATAAAATTGCACAAGAGTGTTCTTAGTACGATGCTAGTGGCTTACTTTTCTTGGAAAAAAATTAGTGGAATATACATATATATATATATATATATATATATATATATATATATATATATATATATATATATATATGTGTGTAAATGTATGTGTGTGTGTGTGTATAAAAATTTATGGAATATAAATATGTGTGTGTGTGTGTGTATGTGTATGTATAAATTTACGGAATATATATATATACATATATGTATGTGTGTATTTATGTGTGTATATACATGTGTATGTATATATAAATATATATATATATATATATATATATATATATATATATATATATATATAAATTAACGGAATATACATATATATATATATATATATATATATATATATATATATATATATATATATATATGTATATATGTATAAATTTATTTTAAGGTTTAAAAGGAGCAATACCTTTACAGGAGGAATATATATATATATATATATATATATATATATATATATATATATATAATGTCAAAAAATTGTTAACAATTATAACAAAAAATGTTATATACGACTACATAAAATCAAGCAATCATGTTTGCGACACTCCGTATGTGCTTCTTCCAGGCATTGTTTGGTAACAAAGTAAAGAATACTGAACTGGAATAAACGTTCATTTAAAGATGAAGAAGAGACTTTAAAGGATGCAATACATGGACCGAGCGTTTCTTAGAGAGTTCACAGGAGGAGGTTTAAACTTAGCAAGGAAAAGTTTCTGGGACACATAAATTTACTAATAGAGGGATTTTGGTCTGATGGAGGAACCAAAGAGAAGGAACGAGAGCTGCAAGGGATAGGGGAGGTAGAGCCATGAGTCCCGGAAGGACATATGACATAAAAAAGAAAAATAAGTTTGTATTATTTGGTCTTAACTCAATAAACTAATCTAAGAATATAAACTATTAAGATGGATTATTGTTGGCTGGGCAGGTTAATTCGAATCAAAATCCCTCAAGGTGGCGAGATGTCTAATAGACAAAA